>PKML01043599.1:201451-246178 GCA_002933935.1 Eutrema yunnanense | reverse complement strand
CATATTATCTCAAATGTTCTCATTAACCCATACATCTACGATGATTTTGATAATAAATTAGTGATAAAAATTAAATCGTTTTCAAATAAAATTAGATTCATTTTATAATCACCAACATTGGATCATCGAAGATGAATAATAGTAAATTATGAATACTTTATTAGTATTAGGTTTTAGGTAAAAATAAATAAAAATACAGAGACCTATTTCGATTTTTTTTTAATAAGTTCGGAGAATTCTAAATTCACAAAACTAACTTCCCTTTTATTAGTACTCAAAGTAACGTTCGGAGTATACAAAACTAACCCAATTTCGAAGTCTTTATTTTATTAGTATTCACTTGGGTTAAAAAATGTATAATTCCCTAAACTTTAAAATGACAAAAATTTAACTTTTAAAGACCAACTAATTGAATAAATTAATAGTCAACCAAAGAAAAAAAAACAAATTGTGGATCATCCACTAAACAAATACATAAATAAACATAAAATTAAAAATGGAAAAAAAACTTAAGAATAAACAATTCACATTTCTTAAGCTAATGGAGACAAATCCATTAAGAATCATATACTAATAAAACTAAAATAATATTATACTAATTTAAAAAAAAAAACAAAATTGTGTTCACGTCCGCGCGTAGCGCGGATCACACACTAGTGTGTATATATAGATACCTTTTATATTGAGATTGAGATCGATCATATCTACAAAAAAATTCATAAGCAAAAACGTCTGTTACCCTAATTAATTAATGTTATCGAATGGTGTCCTAAGTTTTTTTTTATCTTTTTGCCTCCATATTTTTTATAAGGACCTCCAATTTTTTTTATTTTTATTTTTAGCCCCAAAAAAATTAAAAAGGGCAAGGAGCCCCAAAAATATCATGACCGGTTCTGATCGGAGATATTTGTTGGTCATATGCAACTTTTATATAAAAAGTATAAAAACAAATTACAAAAATGAAGAGGAAGAATATATATTCTCAATATTTTTGAAAGGACTGAAAAAAACGCATATTCCCACAAATCTATGCACATTGGATTATAGTAAGCAGGAGCCAGGAGGGACTTATTCACGTACGTAGTTTAGATCTAACATATCAAAAGAGTTTTCCTGCAAGATCATAAGAGAAAGGCTAAAAAGGAAAAAAAAAGGACAAGGCATGGCCACTCCCATGTGCTTCTTCATACTTTTTAGGTCACTTTTGTATATTTTAAATATTTTTGCTTTAGTCATTTCCTTCTTCTTGTCGCTTAGTCATACTCCAGTGTTCTTCCTATATAGTAATATATACCCCAAAAAAGAAGTAAAGATATTCTAAATGATTAAATCTACTACTTTATTAGTTTATTAAAATTCCTACTAATTATTCTTTTAGCACCAAAAAAAAATCGTATGCTAAGCCAAATGAGTTTTGAAATGGAAGCGGGGAAATCATATCTACACTATTGGTTAGTCAATTTTTGTTTCGCGACAAAAAATTATAAAGGATATACATGCAGAATCTAAGTGTTTGGAAAAAGATAACGAATTAGCTACCGCTTTGTGTTATATGGTATTATCACACCAGCCATTGCATATAGATTTTCTTTTTAAAAAAAAAACGGAATTAGTAGCTTATCAATTTCTGCTAAAAACATCACTATAATCGTGTCATAGCCAAATATTAAATTTGGAAATATAGGAGCCGTAGGCGATAAGGGAGACAAAAAAAAGCCAAACAAACTTGTAGTGCATAGGATAACAATACAAGGGAGGGGGGCAATAAAGTGACTAGATGATTTGAGTGACACTTCTATCTCATCATTCAGTGCATCAATCATTCTCTAATGCATCATCGCATAATCAAAATCACTTTAACCCATTATTAGTTGTAGAGAACAAAACTGAGCACCTGCTGATTTTACCTTCGCTAACCACAAATTTAAGGAAATTTCTTCTGCATTTTCTCGACTTTATTTGCAGTACAAATCTATTCATTGCACATATATACTCTCTCCTTTTCATATTAATTATCGTTCTAGGTTGTTTTTACGTAGATTAAGAAAATTTCTGTTTTAACACTCATTAATGTATTATATACTACGATTACATGAATTAATAAGTTAAAAAGATAGAGATAAAAGTGGAAATATTAT
Organism: Eutrema yunnanense; assembly: GCA_002933935.1. Taxonomy (NCBI): domain Eukaryota; kingdom Viridiplantae; phylum Streptophyta; class Magnoliopsida; order Brassicales; family Brassicaceae; genus Eutrema; species Eutrema yunnanense. The sequence continues at coordinate 244,040 of PKML01043599.1, read as the reverse complement.
CAAATATTTGCATTTAAATTCTAAAACAACAAACATAATTTAAATTCTAAAACGACAATTAATATGAAACAAAGGAGTAGTAATGATATAGTACGTATAACATAACGGAGGAATTACATTTACAGTAGACAAAAGGTTCCATATTAATTGGTTTGAGTCTAATCCAATGGTATCATATATCTTAAAGACCCATTTCCACCAACTGCAATACCGTAGATATCAATTAATTAAAGCTAAATAATCCACTACGGTCTGAATCGTAATGGAAAAGATTTATCAAATCACATAGACTACAAAGAGATCAATTTTGTTCACGAATTTTATTTTTAAAAATAAGCAGAAGACCTTTAATTGATTGGATTTCGTTTGAGGATCGTAGGTTAATGGTGGTGGGGGATTTTGTTAACTCATTTCAAAATTTTGCTTTACTTATAGCGAAGAAGAATCAGCAGTTGGTGAAGACTACTTACAGATTATACTCAAACCGAATCTTCTCTATTTACATATATTATATATATATATATATATATATATGAAGAATACACAGAGACAGAGATGGCAGAATCAAAGGGGCGGAGGAGCTGAGCCTGAGCCTGAGCCTGTGCCGGAGCTGGAGAGAAGCTCCGCTAGAGAGTTCATGACTCTGACTTGCATCTCCAGAGCCTGGATGTAATCAGTTGCTTCTTCTAGAATCACCGGTACAGATTCTTTCCCGCAACCCGGAACTAACCGGCCGAGAACACGAACTTTCCGGTTTACAGACGGTAAACTCTTCTTATTCAATCTCACCACCGAGACTCTCCGTTTCCTCGATCTGCTGCTACTTCCCGCCGTTATCACCGCCGGGATCGCCGTCGGCCTTGGCCGTTTCTGTTTCCGAAATTTCAGTTTGATCCGGTTAGCCAGGATCGCTCTGCTCCAGAGCGTCCTTCCGCGAGCGGAAACGGCGAGAACGCGATCGGCGGCTTCGCGGAAGGCTTTTCCCCGCTTCTGAGCCGTTGGAGATGATGTCTCGGCGGATGAAGAGCTGAGACGGACCTGTTGCAGCGCCTGGATCAGCTTGGCCGAGTAGATCCGTTGTTGCTTCTCCGATCTCCATCGCGGGTGGCTCTCACCGTATCCGGTAGAGACAGAAGCTGCGTTTCCCCGAGACGATGCGCCAGAGAGTCGCTTCTTCTTTCGAAGAAGATCTGTCGAACTTGGGTTTATATGCGTCGGCGGCTCAGTATCTGAGATCATAGACGCCATAACTAGATAGCTGTTTCTGATCTCCTCAGATTTACTTTCGTATTCAAAAACCAAAGAATCTGAATTTCTCTGAAAGTCGATTCTGAAATTAGAAATTGTAGAGAGAATATTGCAAGGGAAGGGGACGAAGAGGACGATATATATAACGGAAGAGAGGCATCGCAAGCCTCACCAAACGCCGTCGTTTTACTAATTGTTTTTCTTTTTCTTTTTCTTATTTATTTATGTTTTAGCCAGATATGAAAGTGGCATTTGTAATGCAATACACGATTCGTGAATACCACCAAGAGAACAAATTTATTAAATTTTCAATACAAGACTAATGAAAATGATAAAACCATAATTAAGTGGCTCTAACCCATATGGTTATGCAATGTTTTGTATACTTAAAAAGTTTTTTATACTCTGTATTACACTAGAAAGAAAGTAATATATAAAGGTTTTTATACTCTGAATTTTCACTCATTATCCATAATCTAAAGACAGACAATGGTCACATAACATTGTCAATATTTGACAAAAATACTCTTACAAAAATATGTGACAAATTGAATGTAGCTATAGAAATGCTACGAAGAATATTCTAGTGTGGGTAGGGGCATCCATAATGATCGTTTCCCGTTATGTTTTGGGTTTTAATTAGGAGTTTAATAACCTTTTTTGGGTAAATTAAGAGAGAAAAAGGCTGATTCTTTGGTGTCATGGAGGAGGAAGGTAAATTCAAATAAGACGATGACGTGTAATACAACTATTGGAGGAATCTGTTTATGGCTTTTAGTGGTCGTTTAATTGACTGACAAGGCAAAAGAGAGGGGCCAAAAACTCAAAATTTTGGATTTTGTATTCAGTGCAATGATTTCGTAAATGTTAAAATAGCATTTAAATTCTACTTTATACATAAAGTAAAATACCAAAACCAAATGCATGTGCGATGTAGGGTTAGTGGCATTGCCTCTCTTTAAGGCTTTTTTTGCCTTTTTCCTTTTTCCTGTAAATACAATTGAAATCAACTCGTTCATTTTATATTAAAAAAAAGTCTTGTGTGTGCACTTGTTTTTTTTTGTTCATTGAATTGTGTATATATATGTATAAATAAATAGTAGATTAATGAGTTTGTTGGGTGGGTTTATGGGTGTGGCATTTGGTCCACATATCATATGCATAAAAGGGAGCCTCTGAACTTCTCCATTTAGTAAAATTACAGCTAGAAGTGTTTGTTAATTCTGGTTTTATTTTATTTATCTCTTTTTTCTGTAAAATACATAACAAAACTAAAACTATTTTTTCCAAGAATTTCCTACTGTTTGAATTTTTTTTCTTCAGTTTTTGTTTGCTTTATGGCTTATTCAGTTTTGGTTTGTAGTAGTAACTTAGTTATATGTCAACAATAAAAACTTTGTTTCTGTTAGGCATAAAAGTACGATTATAGCATAAATTACTGTATTAAGTAATTTTTAGGTGTAGAATGTGAGGGTGAAAATGACGTTAAAAACGGTCTAGATACTTTATTTATTATGACTTGAGGGTTAATTTTTGTATAAGTAATGTGGCATATTCTCTGTACCTTAGAAAGTTTTAAGCTACAATGATTTGCTGCACATGACAAATTAGTACGAAAAATAAAACAGCACATTATATATATATATCCAGTTATCCACTAAAGGCAAAGGGCCACTTACTTACTATCAAACAGTTTTTAGATACTACAATTTTAAAAATACTTTACAATCCAACGAATTTTATATACACATGATTAATTTTTCTCGGGCATTTTTTTATTTCGCGAAGGAACAAAAGCAATCTAATGATAAGTCTCGTTTATGAGTTGAGTTTTTTTTTAAAAACCACTTATTTTTTTAAAAAAAGTACTAGTATTTGAAATCTGGAACCCTATGAGTTCTATGCACCGAATAGATATTAATTTCGAAATAAACATGAAGTTTATCCATATTTCGTATGAGAAATGATACCATTATACAGAGGACTCTCAGAGATGAGAGATAGATACGTAAGAATAAATAGGAAAGGAATTTAGGAAATCTAGTGAAATGTTAAACAAAAAAGAAAACGATTTCTTATGATGAATAAAAAAACTGTTTTGGCACATTTGGTATTGTAAGCGAATTGGACCTTAAGGTAGTAAATTCGAAACTATTAAGTATGATGAAGGTGGCACAAAGATTGCCTCCCTAATTCTAGACACCAAAAAACCATTACCATCTTAAGTGAACGGCAATGGGTGGAGATGGACTATTTTTAAAAGGAGAAGAAAAAAAAAGTGATGTATTGATGAGATAACGGATAAGTCTCAGTTATTGTTTTCAACAAAGGTCCTATTTTAACCACTAGACAATACTAAATCGCCAATATCAATGAGTAATGTCTTTTTTTTTGTGGTAATTATAATATCAACTAAACCCTGTTCAGAGAAAAATACAGAATACTTACCTGTAGAATTGTTTCCATATGTATATTAATATTTTCCAACTTAACATGCTTCGCTTCTGAAGAAGTACTTGAGTTTTGGTCCCTGCTTAAATAGCACAAATATGATTATTGTTAGATTACGTAGACTAAATTATAAGCATTTTGAAGCCTAACTCTTAAGTTGATGTTATCACTGTTTTACCAACAACACTGAGCAAACGTGACAGGTACTTGAGAACCAATGACCAATCATTTTGGTGAATCGGAAAGCTGAAATTTTAACCTATAATTTGCCAAGATTTAATACCGGGTTTTGATTGATACATATGAAAAAAACAAATATATTTCCTAATCGGGAACTCGAATTTCATAGCAAGACTCGGTTTCTCACAAAGAATCACTATTCAACCGAATGAACTATACACATGCTCTCTATCAAAAAGTAAGGAAACAAAAAATGATACCGACCTTTGCTTATAATACAACAAAATATGGCCATTCATGATTTAATCAATGTTAAGACACAAGGACAAGTTCGATTTTATGAGAAAAAAAATAATGCATCTCCAATAATTGGTGCCCACTAATTCAAATCAATGAGCCAGGTTTTCCTTTAATCAAACAGAAACTTTACTTAAAAAGTAAACCCACAAGAGCTGCTTTAGTTTATTTTTTTTCTGGTGTTTAGTGGCCTACTACTATAATCCCCAGTAGAAAAACCAAACACAGTCTGGATTATTCTGTCATTCACTTTTTTTTTAAATACAGGACTAGACTAGTTTCCAAATCCTAATACTTGTATCATCATCCGTTATCCATAATAATGGAAAAGAAACCTAATCTAACACCTACAAAAGTTTATCCCTAATATTATCAAAGACCAAATCAAGTAACTACCCTAAAAGCTTCACAGGCTGGAGTTTCCATAGGATTTGTCTGGCTTATTATACTTAAAAGTAAGGAACAACTTGCATAAGAACGGAAACAGAGGCTAGCACATGTGTTGCTAAGATCTAAAACCTATCATTTTGAGAAGCACAGAAAACAAGCATGCTAAATATATGAAACAAAGCAACTAGGTGGGGTTGCATTGCATTGTATCAAACAGAGCAACGAATGGAGAACATCAAAGTAGATTAGGCCCTAGAGACTTAAAGAAGAGTTTTCATTTAGATTACAAGATCAAATGTCATATCAATTGTCCCAATAAAGTGTAAGGGATCATTTATTGGTTAGGAATGAGACTAACCAGCAGCTTAATAGGCCAACTTGCAGACTCACTCTCAACCTACCAATGTATCTTCTGAGACAACTTGGTTTCGGCCTAGCATGTGATAGAGTTTTAACTTCCTATCATATGGCCTAGGATGTTTGAAACTCTACCACATAAGAATTCTCTGAGACATCTGTACTACTTTTGCTAGAGGATGTGTTTCAATTATTCAAAGAGCACTGTGAATTCTTGATATTAAAAAAAAAATCCAGACCTGTTCTTTCCTTTGGTAGAAACAAAACATCCCACTATTTGATTGAGATATGTTACAGTGATGAAGTTCTAGAGATACTAGTAGCCAACTCAAAATAAACAGTTGGTGCTCATAAACAGAGATGCAACTTGAAATGACAGGTGAATATGAAAAGCAGGATAGATGAGCTGTTATAAGCAAATCAGTATGCAACCTCAATCCTCAATCCTATGCAACATTGGTAATTTGGTATTATCATGTTATCAAAAGGAAACCAGTATCGATGTAGTAAAGGTAAGAAATCTCGAGTGAGTAACCTTACCATTCGTATAATCCATGGACAGTGATTTGAATCCTTCATGTTGGAAGTGGTCCATAGTAAGCAACTCCCTCTCCTGAGCTGACGGAGACCACAATCGCAGCTAAGATAGTCCAAAGGATGAAAGACAAAAGCACAATGCGGAATTTTGCAGAAACAACTCCATCGATCCAGTTGCTTTCTTCAGAACTCTCAACTGAATATATCAGTTTCTTCAGCTCATTGATCTCCGCGCGCAAGGATTGCACAGAAGCAGGCAAGTCCGAAATTGACTGGATCCGATCAGTAGAATAAGCGTCAATGTGAAACTCCATAGTAGTAACGGTTGAAACTGGAGATTCATCAGTCGGGAGACAAATCTCTGGCGTTGATAGCAGGTCTAGGCTCGATCCTTGCACAAAACTCTGAAGAGAACATCATAATTCGAAAAATCAGACAGTATCATAGCACATAATCGCTGCGATTGAGCTCGAATTTTTCTAATCCGTTTTCAATCAAACATCAAATCGATTAAATTGCAAGAATAAATATCTGATCTGAACGGATCTGGACGTTTGCAAAGCAACAGAACTGAAAACTTCGATGGAAATGAAACCTAGTAAAAACGCGAGAGACGCATACCTCGGCTTCGGAATCAGAAATCGCGCCAGAAATCTGAGAGATCGGAGTAAAATCCATTGGATCTTTCGTGCTTTCCACTGATAAGTCGGAAAATGTTGCGCTCTGTCTCTTCTCCGCAAACTTCAGTCCAGAGAAGGAAATGTGATTGGAATCATAGTGGTACGGTGGATGAAGAAGAAACAATAGCGATTTAAGGATTGATGAGATCGAATTACCTTTCGATTCTTCAGCTCAGAGTCCTTGAGTCTCTTAGTTCCAGGATCAGATGACCGCGCGAAGTTTTTCCTGGGAATTTGAATTTCCTTCATCCCTCCAGCGTTTTCAAATTTGAAATTCGTGAGTTTTTTCGCAACTGTGAGTGAATGAATGAATATTGTGAACGAAAGATATTTGTATTTCCATGGGCTAAGAGCCAATCACTGTTTATTTAAGGCCCAGCCCAATATAGATCGACCTACTAAACCGTCCGATTTTGGTTTTCGTTTGAAGGGCATTTTATCAACCGAATCAGAGTTGTTTCAAGTAACCCGGTTCAGTAGTGAAATTGGATCGGTTTTGGTATTGTTTAGCCGGTTATGTGTGGTTAAAAAATCACAGCAATTGGAGAGTTACTTTCTGTTGAAAAGCCGATAGCTTTTTGCCTTTAGGGTTTCTAAGGTTGAAGCTGGAAACACTCTCAAAATCTGTGTGCCGAAGACTTCATTCACCGAAACTCAAGAGAAGAAAAGAGTGAGAAGCAATGGAGGGAGCAGAAGAAGCTGGGGCGGAGATAACAATTGATTCAAAGGATTTACAGCAACAAAGCAAAGCTTTCGACAAGCTTACCGACCGCGTCGAGGATCGCCAGCTCGATTCTTCTCGTGTTCAATCGGTTTGTCGCTCTTTTTTCTTCTGCATATATTGATCATTTTGTTTTCAGGAAATTTGGAAATCTTAAATTTGTAGCTCAGTTAGTAAACTAATTGGCTTACAAGGTCAATATTCTGTTTCAGGCTATGGCTTCGATTGCTGCTTCTAGGGAGGCTGATCTAAATGCTAAGAGATTGAGGTAAAAATCGTTAGCTTTTTTTTGTGTTGTAAATTCTGGAAGAGGAGATTCTTAAGCAATCATTAAGGAAACCTACCCGTTTGCTTCCAATACTAATTCAGAATTACTGCATTACACTTGTATTTGAGACTGTAGCTATAATGTCTATGTAGTCGGTGAAACAACTTTCCCTCACTTCAGCCAAAAGTAACAGAGTGAATAGGATCTCTTTGGTTCTTCACATCTAGATAGTATTGACGCCAGATATTAGTGGTGCCGTAATAGTTTTTCCAAGAGAGAATACAGTGAGGATGCTCAAATGAAACGAGTGGCAGTTAATAGTAATATGTGATTTATGGGTCAATAGCAAGGATAGGACTAGACTTTTCACTTCTGTGTCGTATTTGATTGACAACTGTATGCAGGGAGAAGGAACTGGCTTCTGTTAAGATCAATGCTGCAGATGTTGAGATTATTGTAAACGAACTCGAGGTTATCTTCTTTTCTTTCTTTCTTTTTTAATATAATTTTCCCATTCATTCTTGTGGCTCTGTGGAAAAAGTTGTGAAGCTTGTCATCATTGTAAACGAGCAGATGGAAAAGAATGTGGTGGAGAGAACTCTAAGGGAGCACAAAGGCGATGCGGTTGCTGCAACTAGGGAATTGCTTTCGCGATATCCTCTATGACCAACTTTTACTTGTGTGTGTTGAGGTTGAGAACAAGTATCCAAATATTTAACGCAGTTCAAACTGTCTCAGGATCACTTGCATTGCTGAACCAATCTCTTTGAGAAGCCCTGAAAATACATACAATCGATTCTGGGGCGGTCTTTTATATTTCTATCTCAAGTTTGAATCTTAATATCAAGATTCCTTTTTTCGCTGGTCAACACTTTTTTTCTTTCTTATTTGCTTGGTGTCGGAACTGCAATAAACTCTGGGATTTTATAGGTTCACTTGCAAAGCAATACAGAATCAATTGAAATTAGTCCGTGTTTCGGATAATTACTAGTATATAAAAGCATAAATGCCCCCAAACCCCAATAAATGTCTGCTCCAAAAGAAAGAAAGAAAATCCCCTAATGAATGATGTCGCAATATTCACTCCCTTCTTCTTTTTTCCTCCCTGTACAAGAATAACCAAATGGTTCTACCACACTTCATCACATACATATATTATATAATATGCATATAAACATAACATCTACCCAACGAATACATATTCAAGCACGTGACATTTTGCAATCAACTTCACATCAAATCCCTTTCACGCACTTGCTTTAAGCCTCCACGATAGAAAGATAGCAGAAACCAATCACCACAATTAACCAACCTGAGCCATACGTTTCTTTTGGCAATTTGTGTAATGACCCAAACACATCACACATCACACATCTGCTTTGTAGACCAGTCCAAATATTCCAGTGGCTGTCTCTGCTCATCAGTCTCCTCCACGTTGTAATTACACCCACCCACTCTTACTGCTCAAAAATAGGCCAATTCTCTATCTTTTCTTTGTTTTCATTAATGTTTTTGAGTCTTCAAGCGGCGCCATGAAGAACAAAAGGGTAAGCTTTTGTTTAGTTGTCCTTGAGGAGAGAGTTGTCAAGTAAGGCAGCACGAGTAGCTTGGAACTGTATTGTATACTTTCTCTGCAGGTCTCTTAGTTTCTCCATCAGTTCTTGGAATGTGGGTCTCAGCTTCGTATCGCTACAGTTTTGTACAAACCAAAATAGAAACACGGATTTAGCTGTGAAATATGTAGAGCATCTAAGAACCGTAATAATTAAAGATTATATATTCTTCTTCTAGCAAGGATTATACGGTATGTTAATTTACCTGTGCCAACAGCTCTCCATTAATGAGATCCAAAGAGGATCAATGTCCTTTGGAATTTCCAGCCTCTGGTTCATGAACCCCACAGCTCCAATCACCTGTAGATATTTCAAATAAGTATCTCTTCATATCCGACACGCGCATGTGTATATATGCATGAGGAATGCAGCAAGACTGAAAAATGGAAGTTTTCGGCAAGCAGAATGGTCGCGCAATGGAAACAGGACATCAAATTCGTAGAGATGTTGCAAAAATATCCCTTTACAAATGGCTAGATTGTATATAATAACACATATCACTTGTATCTATACACATTACTGTAAGTATAATGGCATTTATGGTTCTTGGTTCCCACCTGGCCACCTGCCTAAGGAGTACAATTTATTTGTTAAGTTGACGGAAATGAGATGGATTTTATCAACGGTTCACCCCGAAACTAATCTTTTGACATAGAAATTCTTGTTATTTTTTTAGCTTAATTAATAGAATAGTTTGGAAGTCAAATTTGCCCAAATTTGAATTCTACGACCAATTGTCATTTGGACACTTTCTTTTCATCGTTTGATCTATAAAAAGCATGATACCTGCATAGAGTTGAGAGTTTCCCATGGAATCTTCTCTGTGGCAAGCTCCCATAGTACTACTCCAAAGCTGTAAATATCAGACCTATTTCAATGAATAAGAAGAGCTAGTTAGCGTTCAAGCTAGAAGAAAAAATAATCAAGGGAACTTAACCAAACAAAACACTAGAGTATACTTCTCATCAGCAGACTCATTTCGAAGAACTTCTGGTGCCATCCATTGAGGCTGCAGAACAGGTAAAAATCAAATCAAAGATCACTGTGAGAGGTTGGCTATAAGAGAGGATTTGAATCAATAAGAGCCTATGTTAAGTACCGTTCCCTTCCCAGACTTGGTGGATAGGTATGTTTCATGCTTGATACGTGAAAGACCAAAGTCAGCTACCTGTTAGAGATGTCCCGGTAAGTTGACGATATTTTAGCTCCATTTTGGAGATCTGAGTCTCACTTTTCCAGTTCATTCACTTACGACGATAATTTTTATCCAAAGCTTCGTTTTAGAAAGCTATATAATCACTATGAAGATGGAAAGTTACTATTCATCTAGATTACAGGAAACCAAATGTTTCTCAAGATCAATATCTTACCTTAACGGTCCAGTTCCTATCAACCAGCAGATTTGACGACTTCAGATCACGATGGATGATTGGTGGACTACAACAGTGAAGATAATTCATTCCGCGAGCCTGTGGGAAGAATTATGAATATGCTGGATGAGATGTACGGTGACTGAGTCAAATGGAAGGAGGGGGAAGAAAGATCACAAGACAAATACAAAGAGGTAATCAAATAGAGCAGCTCATACTTGGAAATTGTCTGCGTGCAAACATCAATTATCATAGAAATGGAAACATCACAACTCAAATGAATGTATAACTAATACTCACAATGTCCAAGGCCATATTGATACGCCGCCTCCAATCCAGTTTTGACGTGCTCCTCTGTAGTAGACGGAAGAGACTTCCACTGCAAATAGTAATTCGAATTATTAGGGGCATGGATCAAAGCTATGGCTTGAAGGCTCAAAAACTCAAAGAAGGTGAGACTAGTAACCAAAAGAGATGAGACCAAACCGTGGAAGGAACTCTGACACTATACAGAGGCGTGGAGGTGAAGTCACAGCTCCCATAAACAGCAGGACGTTAGGATGTCTAAGTCTTTTCATCAACAACACCTTCGCAATAAAACAAGACCAACATAAATAATTAAGAATTTGGTAGCTGTTTTCAGAAATGATTTATTCTTCAGTGAGACACAGTTTGTAAGTGAATGTGCTCTAGTACAGAAAATTGTTGTAGTTGAAGAATCAATCTGACTATTATGATAGGAAGACAGAGGTTACATGTTGGTTCTACTAAAAACCAATAAAAATGTCAAATGTCTTTTGCCAAAACTACATTTGGAGCAATCATTATTGACGACGGACTAAAAATAATACCTCTTGTCTAAAAGATTGTATAACCTCTTCTGAATATTCTTGTTTGGAGAACACCTTTACAGCTACATCCTGCGGTAATATTACCAGCTCTCAATAAGACAAATCTTTGCAAATTTTTTATAATCATGGAAGCGTGTATAAATCAACAAATGTATATTCTACAATATCACCAGAAGCCAAAAACTTACAGATCCAAACCAGAGACCGTGATAGACAGTTCCACATGAACCTGTAAAATATAAATTTGCAAGTTAGCAGTATGGAGACAGAATATCACCTAAAAAATATGAAGGTATAAAGAATAAATGTGTCTGGCAAACGAGATAATCTTTTTAAGAGAATAAATTACCTTGTCCGATTTGTTCTCCAATTGTCAAATCATCCCATAAAATTTCATATTCCAAGCAATCACTATCAGTATCAACCTTGTTCATAACACTGCTGCTGGTACTTCCGCAGCTACTAGCGCTGCTTGTGCTGTTCGCATTTATAGAGGAAGACCACAAACTACCTCCCTCATTATTGGTAGGCTTATTACTTTCAAAGGCATGGCTTTCAGGCTTAACACCATAAGAGGGATTAATCTGGAGAGACTTTTCTTTCTCTTGTTGATTCTGTACCCAAGGCCATACAGAATGAGTAGGCCTTCCTTTTGAACCTTCCTGTTCGTTCCCTTTCCATGGCCATGACAAACCTTTCTTTACCATCCATTCTTCAGCTTTTGAGGTGAGAACCTTACAGATTGCAGGCTTTCCATCACTCTCATCACTGGAATCTTTGAAAGGTTTCGAAGGAAACTTTTCATCGTTACATGTGAATACACCAAAAGGAGATTGGATATAATCCCCTCTTGGTGTGCTGGCACCACTTGATGCTGCATCATCCCTGTGGTCAGCGAGAGTAGCACCGAAGACACCATAATCTGAATGATGACTATCCCCACTGCCACCCTCAGAAAGTGTGGCACTACTGTCACATGCTCGCATTTTCGACCTGACCTTGTTGCTCACCTTGGATGCCTGCAAATTTAGCAGTGGTCAAAATATGCAGCATCAAAATAAAAGGTGAGAATATGCAACCTACAATTGAACTAACCAAATCTGTTATCTTTGATGCAATGGCAACTTGTATAGGCTGATCAGAGTCAAGGCCAAGTTTCGATATAACAGCTCCTTTGGAGTCCAAACCAAGTTTAGAGGCAAAACTATTCCTTGCAGGGATAGAGCTCGTTTCACCTTCTTGCGCCTTTAATTTAGCCAAAGAGATTCTCGGGTTCAGATACGGTGCCGTGTTACTTGTGATACAAATGATCCCTATGAGAGTACCGTCATCATCATAGAAGGGGGAACACGTAGTGACAGCTGAAAATCTCTCCCCTGATTTGCTCTTGACAGGAAACTCGCCTGTCCAGCTCTCTCCACGAACACAACGTCGAGCAATATTCATTGCAAAGGCAGTATTCCGATCATCTGAAATAACATTAATTGGGTTCTCCCCAAGTGCTTCTGCAGCAGAGTACCCATAAAGCTTTTCCGCCATGGCATTCCTGAAACAATCATGTCTCCGAATTGGAATCTGAAGACATAATATATACTAAAGAAAATACTAGTAATGAACAACGCAAAACTATGATGCAAACTGTCTATCCATGAAATCACATCTTACTCCCTAATTAACGAATCCAGAATCTGCATCTGAACAATATAGGACGCCATAAACCTGCATTCACTACTCACCAAAAGATAATCCGCATATTTAGATCGAAGGCATGAACAGCTTGTGCCATCGACTGCAAGATATTCAAATACTGTTTATCCGTGAACTTCCCGGCCGATGGTCCTCCGCCACCTCCTCCAGCTCCCAAATTCACCGAACCCTGAATACGGCTCTCCTTGCGCAACGGCGAAGCGTGACGAAACGAGGCGGCGCCGCTCTTCCTCCAAGCTGGAGCTCCCTCGCCGATGTTTCTCCTCGCCGGCCGATGGGGCGACACCGAATGCGATCTCTGCCTAATCTCCGTCGAAACCCTGAGCCTCGACATCTCCTGCTTCAGATGCTCTTGACTTTCCTCCAGCTCTAGTATCTTCTTCAGCAGCTGTTCCGCAGGTGGAGTCTCCATTGCGCTCGGAAAAAACCGAAACCCTACCAGAACACGGAACACAACAATTCCTCCGAAAACGGAGATCAAATCTGAAGCTAAGCGAGTCGAATCGGGGATCGTACGAGTTGAATCGGACCTTGAAGAAGCTGCTAAACCATGGTCAAAAATTCTTCCTCAAAATAGGGAATGATTTGACTATGGAGGATAGATTGACTGTCTCTCGCTCCCTAAGCGAAAGATACAAAAAGTTTCTCTCTCTCTAGAACCAAAAAAAATGGAATTGAAGAATTGACGAAAGAATTGTTCTATTATAGGTCCCAAAGCAGTCAACAATAATGGAAACTTTCCTCGCTTATCTTTGCTTCTTCTTTTGATTCGCTTTTCTGCTTGTACGTTTTTTTCATTTTATTTTTCTTGTTCATTTGTTTAATTTCATTTTCACTACTTTCGCTCATTTTCTTCTCTTTGTTTGTTTGATTTTTGTATTTTCCTTTGCCACTTAATTTTTACTGATATTTTTCGCGGTTTATTTAGCTTTTTTTTATACATAAATTTCTTTCTGTTCGTTGTATTTAATTTGGATAGATTCTGAAATGTACAAAATCTGGAGAGAAAAAAAGATCCTGGATAGATTGTAAATGTTGATTCGTTTTAAATTAAGTATTTTTCTTTTCATTGTTCCATATAAGCTATATTTTTTATTTTTGTTTTAAACTATATTCTTAAAGGAAAATTTAGAAAAGAACAAAAGAGATAGATACAGGTTGATTTGTTCCTATATTTTTGGGGGCCTATGTTTTTGTGATCAATCAATAGTATATCCTAATTTATCATTCTTCCATCATCCACTATACTTGATTACTTATTATGAATAATTATGTAATATACGATAAACAAAATAACTATCATGAAAAAAAGAAAATTAATATGTAAATTCGATGAACTAATTAATACGTCGTTAATGTTCATATTTTATTTTATAAGCAACCTCTAATTAAGATGTATATGCGGACACAATTTAGGGCATTAATCTATGCATAAGTCATAAAAAGTATCACTATTTTATTTTATTTTTTGCTCAACAACATATATGTTTGCAAGGAAGCTTAGATTCGTTGTGGGAGTAAATCTTCATAAATGGACAAATAATAAGAAGCATGTGTTGAAAAGCAAAGATTTCATGTGGTGATCTTGACAACTCTTCTTGTCTGCTTTTGCAATAAGACGAAGTGGTTTTTATTAATTAGCACCCAACAACACGTTAATTAACTCGTTATTTTTATTAAGCACTAGATCATATGTTTGTTATGGCACCTAACTCATAATATGATTATATGAGTGAACATGTTTCTCGATTATATAGTTTTTTAAAAAACTCATCGCCGTAGATTATTTGATTATAACTAAATATCGGATAATCTCTCGTCCGTACATGCATATCTAAAATCAAATTCTGAAATCATGATTGTAATAGCAGAGCCAAATCTTTGAAAACGCTTATAATATGTGATAATGTGAATTTTAATATTATATTATTACGGAAGGAACAAATTTTGCTTTGTAAAAATACTTGAAAAAAAACTGTTTAGTGATCTGCTAGCTGCATGTGTGTTACCTCGATCGTCTTGTGATATATTCAATTTCAGGACTCGTGATTTGAAAGAAAAAAAGAAAAAAAAACTCGTCATTTGAAAGACTCAATTTCTGTCTTATTACATTATCTTCATGTCTACGGACATACGGTATGATCGGATGATAATTGTTTTTTAGAGAGAGTAAAGTGTTCAACAATAAGTGTAATCGAGTCAAAAATAATCGAGTCAGAATTTTAATGAATGATATCAAAACTGTGATAAAATTAGAGAAATTCTTTGAAATACCACTAAAATGGTTTTTTTGTTTCAAATATATCATCATTAGTTTTTTTTCCAAAACTATCAATAAATGGTTTTTTCCACAAATACCACAAACACTAACAAATTGTTTTAAAGGTTTATAATTTAAATGTTTGGGTTCACTATTTTAAGGTTTAGTTTTTAGGGTTTGTGATTTATTTTGGAGGGTTTAGGGTTTAGTTTTGAGGGCTAAAAGTTTGGGTTTAGTTTTGTGGTATTTGTAGAAAAAATCAATGTTTGTGGTAGTTTTGAAAAGAAAAAGACAGGGATGGTATATTTGTAACAAAAACTTATTTTAATGGTATTTTGTAAATTTTCCATAAAATTATCTATTTTTACAAATCGAAAAGATAATTTCGACGCAAAAATTGAATGGTAGTGGTATATCATAAAAAAGGACATTGGTTTGGGAACGAGAAATTAGATCGCATAAATGGGAAATAAACCAGTGTTTAACATCTTGCGGTAAAAATTTGTTGATAAACTTATCTGAATTTACTATTATTATAATACAAACGTTTGACCTAAAATTCTGATCGTAGAGCGAGAAGAGAAAAGAGAAGGTTGGCCGGTTCTAATTTATGGGGTACTCGACAATTTGTTGGTTAATTAGGCAGATAAAAAACAAAAATACAATCACTATAAGTATCATAATTATACGTAAGAAAGATGCAGTGTTAGAAGACTCACAAATATGATCCACAAGTAGAGGAACTTCTACATTCTTCTTTTTTAGTTTTCTACCTAATAACCCGTTTTACCTTGCATGAATGTAGTTTACGTACCAGTGGATACCCACGGTGATCTGGAGATAAAAATCTTGTGTTTGTGATGTTGACATTGATCTTTTTTTTTTTAGCCATCAAAATTATGAAGACTCACAAATATAAATTTCTTTTTTTTTGGTTAACCCGTCATTATCATTAGTAACAGTAAAACGAACTTGTTTATTTAAGTCACCTTTTTTTTTTCTTAACAAAGTTAAATTTTAAAAGGTTCAAATTCAAAGTTGTTATATCTTATTATATAAAGCAGGATCCCTCAACGTGAGTGTGACACGTAAGCAAAATTATAACTTACGAGATCGTGACATGTGTCGTTAATTAAGATCGCTACATGTGTCAAATTAATTAAAATTAATAAAAATTTTAAATTTTAAAAAAGTATCCTAAAAAGTAAAATTAATATAAAAAAAGAAAAACAATATTTTGTTTTTCTATTTATATTAAGGAAATTAATCATTAGAGAAAAATAATTATAATTTCTCACTTTTATATAAACCACAATTTGGTATTGTGTCAATTACACACCAAAACATCAAAAGTCCAATAAACGTATCCAAATCTATTTTACTGCATTTATTCACCAAATATTTCTTTCAAGTTATATATTTATTTCATCGTAAACTTTGTTTCTAAATTTGTGTATTATATATTTTCACGGGTAATCTAATTTTGTTTTCTATTTTTCATCTTTAATTTTTTTTAACGGGATATAAAATATTAAATTACAAACCCGCATATATACGGGTACTTATCTAATAGTATATAAAAAAACATTGAAAATATAAATAAATCTCATCTTTGCCGCCCCGCCGATTCAACTCCATAAATTGCAATCGCTATCAAAGACTAAATGTATGTCGGCCAAAATATCAGCAACTAACCTTTTTAAATTGAAATCATACTTTTTTTTTCTTGCTTGCTGAGATCATATGCTCTTCATTTATAAATGCTTACTAGCTATTTGCTAAGTAAGTATTTGGATGATACCAATTCAAGTATTTTGTTTCTTTATTCCGTGGAAGAAAAATGCTATCCATTCACAATATCTAAAAGAGAAATACCTTCAAATAGCACAAAAAATAGTTTTTGTCCCAAAACTAGCACCCTAAATTTAAAATACCAAAAATAGCACAACTAATTATTTTAAAATATTTATTTACCAAAAATAAATTTAAAATAGAATTAAACATTATGTTTGGGTTCACTATTTCCAATTTAGGGTTTAGTTTTTTCCCATTAGGAAATGATTATAAGTCATTTTTATATTAAATTTGTGCTAATATTATCAAAATTGGTGCTATATTTGTGATTTTCACCCTTGAGTGCTAAATTTGGTAACTTTTAGTTTTTTTGTGCTATTTTGTAGAATTGCCCAATCTAAAATTACAGAAGAACCCTAAAAACGTGAATACCCAATTTCCGGAGTAGACCATCATTTTTCTAAGATACGTAAACTGTTGTGCAATTGGCCTTTGTTTGGATTTGGTGGCAACTTTTTTGGTTTAGTTATTTGGTGGCGATTTTATTGGTTTAAATTTAATTATAAGAGTAGTATTGATACGTGATAGTACAGATAATACGTCAGATATTATATTGAAGTTTTAGAGAAAAATATCAATAGTACATCATGATTCTTCATAAGAATACTAAAAACTTGGGTTTAACAAACAGAAAGTAAATGGGAAATCACAACGAAAAACACAGATAATCTTCAGAAAAAAACTATAAAAAAACAAAACAAGAGAAAAAAGCCTAACTGGAGGAGAGGGAATAAGAATAATAAAGAGGGGAAGAAGTGAATAATGATTTGGTAATTACTTGGTGTACAAGACATCTTCCCACGGGTGTCGGTATAGTGGCTGTTTCAGTCTCTTCTGGTCGAATGTGTGCCTGCACCAATTTGTTCACACATAATTTTGAGAATCATTTTGCTTCAAGAACAAAGATGAATGTAGGATAGTTACCCGATTAAACCGATGGATCGAGCGAGGACGAATAGGCCGTTGAGATAACCAATCTGGACGATTTCGTCGATCTCTTGCTTAGTGAACATTCCACTTCCAGCGAGAAGGTCCAAGAAGAGAGATCCTATGGCTCCGTCCACGTTGAGTACGAGGTTGTTGGCTTTAGAAAGTGTGTATGTTTCAACTTGGACTGCGTATTCCATGTACTTCACCGAAGGGAAGTTAGACCGTGCGAATTTCTGAAGCAGCTCTACTCTTTTGTCTCTGTTGTCTCTGCTCTTTATCCTACAAAATCCCATATAGATGTAAGAAAACATATCCTATAAGAGAATGTTCTGTTTCTGCTCCTACTCAAAACTGATTTATTCTTACCGGTGACCAATTCCAGGGACACGTATTCCTTTCTTCTTCATGCCTTCCACGAATTCATAAGGCGTAAGACTCTAAGAAACGAAAAAACGTTTTTTTTTTATCAATTATATTTCAGTTTCAAGAAGTGGTTGATGCAGTTGCAGTGCGGCAGAAAAGGGTTTTTACCCTGTCACAAGCGTCCTTGAAGTACCGTGCTGCGTCATCAATGGCACCACCAAATCTTGGACCAATTGTTAATAGACCTGTTTCTTGGAAGTATTATCAGTTCTTATAAGCATAGATTATTATTATAGCAATTTTCACTAGGAAGAGACCACGAATCTAGATGTCAAACTCACCTGAAACAAGACTGGAGACAAGGTCTTTTCCTGCTCTTGCTGTTACGATGGTGTTGTGAGCCCCGGAAACGCATGGACCGTGGTCAGCACACAACATTATGCATATCTGATCATAGCTTAAAGTGTCAGAAAGCAGAGTCCATCTCACTAGCTAAGAGTATTCAATATTTGTGTCAGGGGATAGATAGATGAGAAAAGATATGCAACCTCAATGAATTTGGTACAGTAACTGGGAAGACTACGTTTGAACCATAAGAGAGAAATGACATCTCCCACACCATAACCTTGTTCAATGATGGAAGACATTGGCACACCAGCATAGCATGGTTCCTCCCCTGCAGATTAAACTCAAAGATAAATTAATTTTGTTTACAACAATGTTTATTGTTTTAAGCATTATAAAATGGTCTAGTTTCAGAAGAATAATACCTCTGTCATCAGAGATGGTGGAGATAATGTGCGTAGGAGCCCGGACTTTCCCACTCTTAATTGCGGAGCTAAGATCTTCGGGGATTTGTGGAGGAGTGACTTCCTTAATAGGAGACACCTTTCCTTCTTCAACCTATGAACAACGAAAAAATTGAACATAAGATCACAACAAAAAGAAATGCAACCTAAGAGCATCATTGATTGGAGACTGACCAATTTGTCGAAAGTTTCCTTGATTGCAGATTCTAGGGCTTCAAATGAAGTAGGTACAGTAGCTCCAGCGTCTTTGAGTGCTTGATTCTTGGCCTGTGCAGACTCCATCTCTCCACCACTTTTCGCTCCCTGATTCAGGTTATATCAAAGTATGGTTTATGCAGGAAGGTTGGTGTCCAGAGTTTATCCAATTCAGTTTTTGGGTGGCACTTACTGCATGACCAAATTGTACTTCGGACTTGAAGAGACGTGCACAAGTCCCGCTGACCCAAGAAACCACTGGTTTGGTGACTTTTCCCTGTTTCAAAGCTTCAACTAGAGAATATTCATCTCTTCCTCCAAGCTCTCCGAGTACAACCACCATTTTAATCTGCAATATATTATAAAGGAAAACATAATTTTGGAGTTAAAAGACAGTAGTTGAATGAGAGAAGGAAGATCAGATGCACTATAATAGCTTCTCATATAGTTAAACAGTAGAAAAGATAGTGCCGGCTATTGTCAGATGAAATCCCAGTGAGCAACAAAATTTAAAACTCGATGATTAATATACCTGTGGGATGTTGTTAAACCGCAGGATATGGTCATATAAAGTAGATCCCGGGAACACATCCCCACCAATAGCAATGCCTGTAGCCAACCCAGAAAATAAACTCAACTTAAGACTGTTGAGAAATGATAGACATGAGGATACCTCATTAGCAGATTCTGAACTTAAAATACAAACTCACCTTCATAGATCCCATCTGTCACACGAGCAATGGTATTGTACATTTCATTAGACATGCCACCCTGCAGAAAAGAGAGAAGGACAAATAAATTCTCAGATTAAGATACAAAAGAGGATGATAATGAGCTCCTGCAGAGAGCATACTACAAAAGTGCAAAAAAATCAGTACATACAGATTTCGAGACAAAGCCAACAGATCCAGGCCTGTACAGCTTGCACTGGATGATATTGTCAATTGTTCCGGCAGTGTCACCAATTTTAAAGGCTCCAGCTTGAATACCTCCAACAGTAGCTGGTCCAATAATAACCTGTAACATCCAATCAGTAACAGAAGATTGATTCATAAAGCTCACATTAATTTCACTCTATTAGAAACATATTAAAAACAAATTCCCCATATGAACTAGTCATCCTGAGGAATCGAGCTCAGTTCAGTTTTACAAAACCACCTTATTGTTAGCACGAGCATAAGCAATCAACTGTTTAGTGTCTGACTCCGGAACACCTTCTGCTATTATGGCCACTACTTTAATAGTTGGCTGCTTCAAAGCAGCCATGGACGAAGCAGCAGCACTAATACGAATGGAGGGGGGAAAAAAGCATTACAGAGAATCACAAAGAGAGACAGTAAAAATTGCATTTTACAGAATAAAAACTACACTAACCTTCTAAAGGATGCAAAGTTGATGAATACATCTGCTGTGGGATGCGCAGCACATGCTGCCTCAATACTGCAAGAAACGGACAAGGATGTTGAATAGTCTTTTTCTCTATCGAAATGAGATCTAACTTACGCTGCATGGACAGGGATGGCGATTTCCTCTTGACCAAAAAATAGCTTTTGGAATCCCTCGGAACCGGGGTTAATGATACCAGCAACAGAAGGAGTTTCTCGTCCTGAAAAGAGTAAACATAAATTTAAGCAGGAAAAAAGAAGAAGGTGATTAAGAGCAAGAACGAAGCTACACTCACCACAGAGGAAATCAAAATCAAGCATCCGCTGAATGGGAAGCTGTTTATAGTTGTAGAACAAGGCTTGTGTGTTGCGTGAAAATAGCTGTCCCGTGGCCATGTTATAGGCTCGAAAGCAACTGAGAATCACAGTGTGAATAAAATATATTACATTCCAATCCAACAGGAAAATGCAAAAGTTGAAACCAATCCAAAAGATGATTGGTTCCACCAACCTAAAAGCTTTCACCTTTCCATGTTATTAATTCAAAAACTAAAAAATTTGATGAAACCATGATGGAGAACCGAATCAAAGAAGAAGCTTTTGAATCCAATTATTCCGGAGTAAACAAATACGAAGTGGGATCGACCCACAATTCCGAATCTCAAGTCAACAACTTGCATTACAAAATTCCATTTCAATTTAGATCTCAACCTCGTATAAACGAAATCACTCCACTATCGAATCATAACTTTTTGTTTGAGAAAAACGAAAAATACAGATCGGAATCGAAAGAAACACGGATCTGACTCTTGGGATGAAAACAAAGAAAAGAAGAGGAACCTGGTCACGTGTAGAGTCGAGCGAGTCAGTACCGAGCAATGTTAGGTAGAGAGTAGATTTGCTAGTAGGAAGGGAAAGGTTCAGAGAAAACCATTAAATAGAGAGAGAGAGAAATGGGAGGAAAACAAATGGATCAGCTCAGCTACCACAGAGAGAGATCGACTGAGAGAGAGAGAGATGAAGAGAGAGTGTAAAGGTGGCCCATGTTAGTTAGCTCACAGCTCCCGATCCAAAGTTGTTTTCTGCTTTTGTTGTAAATAAGTGAAAAATGAAAAGGCATAAAGAAAAATAAAATAAAAGGGACAAAAAAGATAGAGAAAGATATAAAGATTTTGTATGTTTACTATTTATAGTTCAAAAGTAGTATTTCCTTCTTATTATTAACATAAATATTTATTTATACATTTAAATTTTCTACTTTTTTTGTTGAAATTTCAAATTTATCAATCAACCAAACCATACCTTTAAAATTAAATTATCTTTTTTTTTTGGGTCAAATTATCTATCTTCTAATATCTACCATTTTTTTTTGTTACAAGACTTATTCATATCTATAGTAATTTTTAGTCTAAAAAAGAAAAATCTATTATTTACTACGTTTCATATTAGTTGTCGTTTTAGAACTTAAATTTTGTTTCATATTAGTTGTCGTTTTAGAATTTCAATACAAATATTTGATAATATTTCCAATTTTATCTCTAATACTTTAGCTTATTAATTAGTGTAATCATAGTATATAATACATCAATGAAGAGTAAAACAGAAAATTGTATTGTTTTCTTAATCTACGTAAAACAATGTAGAACGACAACTAATATGAAACGGATGGAGTACTAAACAATGTTTATTTACATGAAATATGTTTAATCAAAAAATGAAATACTCTATTTTCATTGTATTGTGTTATCTCACATTATCCGTGGTAAACATTAAAAAAAAAAATCAATAATTATGTTATATTTTTAAAAAGATAAATAAAAAAGGTGTTATTAGGGTTTAAGGTGTTTTCCTCATCCCAAATTTCAATGGGGGTTTATGCAACTGCTCTAACCTCTTATTCTCTCGCACTATGAAATAGACAATCTGAATTCTTCACTAATGGATTCCACTGATGACGATTTTGGTGAGTTGTACGTTGATGACAAGGTTCAGGCGAGTGCCGTTGATGTTGGATTCGAAAATTCGTGCCAAGAACCGGAGTGTGCTCCGATTTCCGGCGGTTTTGAAAGGACACTAAAGTCTGAATCGCTAGGTGAAACTAACAAAATCGGTGTGGTGGCTAAGGATTCCAGTCCGTGTGTCGGCGCTTGTGCCGTGAATCGGACCGATGCGGATGAAGAATCGGAATACAGTGACAGTGACGATGATTTGAATATAGTTCTGAAAGACGACGGTTCCAAACTGCTTCCTATTGCTTGTGCTTCGAACACCAACAATGGCGAATCATCCCAAACTTGCTCGTTTCAGGAACGGAGGATCGGAAGTTGGGTAAGTGTCCGCGATTGAGTTTTAAGTTTCTAGTTTTAATCTTATTGTCCTGATGGATTCCTTTCCAGTGCACACTGCCCAATGGTGGGATAGTTAATGGTCGCATGACGATGGAAGCTTCAGCTAATAATGCCTGGATGGATCCGTCTCTAGGAGTGCCTCAATGTGGATATAATTTCTCACATACTTGGTCCAGGTTAGTCACATTTGATCCGTGCAGCCCTAGTTCTAGATAATACATGTTGAAGCTGATTGAGATGAACAATGGTAAATGTGTTTGAAGATCATAATATGTACAGTGATGTGTGTTTCTTTCATTCTCAGGACAGCTTTTGATGCAAATTCCGATGTGTTTGAGAAGAAGCCATGGAGGGTTCCTGGTACGGATATCAATGACTTCTTTAATTTTGGGTTTAACGAGCAAAGCTGGAAAGATTATTGTAAACCGTTGGTAAGTAAACATGTTTTGATTCTTAATGTCAATAGTCATATCCTTGTGGCAAGGACGTATCTGGGTTGATCTTGATGAGTTTCTTTCCGTTTCAATTAAAGGGAAGAGCAATTGAGGTTAAAGGTGGAACTCACGACCGAATACCATCCATGGATTTGCGTTGTCCACGTGATTCAGACCCTGACGTGGTGATACAGGTCAGAGATTTAATGATACTTGGTTTGTTTGTTTTTGTTTCCCTTATTTATTTCATTGATGATTGAATATGAGTGAAACCAGATCCCAGTGACTAATGATGTTAAGGAGCTAACAAGCGTGACACCTGTGGAAGCAAGTTCTCTCAACATAACATCAAATAAAGCATCTGGAAGTGAGGAGTTTCATTCAGATCACGGAAAGGATTTGAATTCATCTGGTGATTCAATGAAAGAAGAGGCTTCTGTGGAGTGTGAAGACGAAAACACTGGAAGTTTCAGAGGCGAGCAATCTCCTTCGAAAGAGAATTGCTACGGCAGGGAAGGAACACCTTGTGATAAGGAAATCATTGAGGAGGAGAAAGAAGATACTTGTTGGAATTCAGATGAGGCGGATTCATCCTCAGTGGAAAGGGAATCATCTCTTGGAGATCACATTCGTTTTAGCCCTACCACTTCCTATTCTGTGGGTAAAACTGAGGAATCTGAAGATTCTGAAACAGAGTCATCAAAAGGCGGTGCTACTGATGACCAACGTGAAGTCAGTACACCACCACCACGAACTAGATTTGCGGAACATGAAGCAAACAGTATCAAAAGTGGGGATAGGAGTGGTACAAAGCATTCTAGGCACATAAGATCTTACGAAGACCCAAACAAAAGGCAATGTGAAAGAGCTGACTATGGTGTACATAGAAGAATAAAACACGGAGTCGTTAAGGATGCATCGCCGACACCAGATCCAGATCTTGGCAAGAAAGTGTCTTCTGGACGTGGAAGTTTGTATCGTGATTCGAGCAAAAACTGGCAAAAGGGATCACTTTCTACTTTAGAAAAGTTTGAGACTGAAGGTAAAGGTTTTCCTCACTCAAATAGAGAAAAACGTCATGGTTGCTCATATTCATCTGCAGATCTTGATCGAGATAGAGAGCACAGGTTTGGTTGGCGCAACAACAAAGAATCATCACAGGGCCGGGGGTTTGATCATTCTAATGGTCACAAGTATGAGGCACGTCTTAAAGAGTATACCT
Organism: Eutrema yunnanense; assembly: GCA_002933935.1. Lineage (NCBI taxonomy): Eukaryota > Viridiplantae > Streptophyta > Magnoliopsida > Brassicales > Brassicaceae > Eutrema > Eutrema yunnanense. The sequence continues at coordinate 219,570 of PKML01043599.1, read as the reverse complement.
CACGTTCAACCTTCAATCTTAATCAGAGAAACTCTCGATTAAGTTTTAAGGAAGAGGAGGATAGATATGGTAGGCAACATTGTGAAAGAAAATACAGCCGTGAAAGAAGTCATGGCCTAGCCTATGAAGGCAACAAAGAAAGAAATCGATATGATTGGCTAGAAGAACCTTATTATGAGGACCGTATTCCAACAACTGACATGGACTATAGGTACCGGTTTGAGTACTCTCCTGCACATGGAAGACATGGCGAGAATGATCTTCATTGTAGAAGGAGGGGTGACTACGAATATAATTTTCATCGTCATAGATACGAAGATGGAGTTCACAGGGAAGAAAGTGGAATTCCATTTGAGCTGGCGTACAGGGAGATGCATTCTTTTACTGAAGTGGGAAGGAGAGAATTTGAAGGGTATGGAATAAATGAAGAATTCTCTGAAATAGATAGAAGACACCATTACGCACCTGATTGGCATCTTGATAGATTTGTCTCAGAGAAAGGTGGTTATAAGTACAGAATCCAGGATGCTTGGCCCTCACCGCCTTTATCATTGAGAGATTCTTCCTGGAGAGAAGATACCAGAGACTTGACAACAACGGAAGCATATGAAAGCCAGAATAATCAGTTGTATAAGGATGCAGCAAGAAGAGATGGTTGGACGCGGAATCTTGTTCATAACGATAATGTGAGCATACAAGATAGAGTAAGGTATGATGATGATTGGGTTCGTCGTGATAGAAGGAGATATCAGTTGGGAGATGACATTCAATGTTCAATGAGAGAAGTTGCTCATTCTGAGCATCCATCATTTACCGATGAGATGCTAGTCCGCGATATAAGGATGTCAACAAATAATCGGATGTCAACCAAACAAAGGCCTGGGTATTTCAAGAGGAGCCATATTCATGAAATTGATGGAAGACATCACAAATCCAAAAAGCTAAGAAGAAATGGGGATGCTTTCATCAATCCGGTTGACTTAACTGGTAGGCAAGGGAAGGTAAAAAATGAAGAAACCAAGTCTTCTATATTTATCAAGCCTTTCAGTTTTCCACATTGAATTAATTTTCTCCGTTTATAAACTCCACTCGCATGCATGCCTTATATCTATCTGACTGTTTTATGTGGTTGGATTTCTTGTTTGTTGTCCTGATCTGATCTGTATGATTAAACATCAGTTTGTGTGAAGTGTCTTTTTTTGTGTGTGTGTGTTTCAGCTCTCTAACCAATCAAGAAGAAGATTCTCCAACGGCGGAGATCCAAATAAACCAGGTAATGTTGCGGACGGAAGGAACGAGAAAGCTGATGTGCAGAGTAAAGGTTTAAATGAAAAAGAGAAAGAGGAAGGTGAGATCATAGAAGAAGCGAGGAACGTGAAAGGGATTGAAATAGGCGAGGAGCGAATACAAGAGAGCCTTAAGAAGATGGAGAAACGAAGAGAGAGGTTCAAGAAAACCGAATTCTCGAGGACGGTAGAAGCCACGTTTCAATCTCAAACCAAACCGGGAGCCAAAACCGATGATACCAATCAAGAGAGACCGGTTAGGAAGAGGCGATGGTGTGCAATTTAGGTTGGCCATTCAAGTTAATACAATTACGCAAACCCGATCAAATTGACTTAGTTTTCAAGTGATTTTGCATGTGATTTTGTTTTAACAAGAAGATTTGACTTTGACCAATACTCTTTTATGTTTAGTATGTGAAATAAAATGATGCAGCCAAAGAGCGAACCGGATATATTTTGTATTATCGTGTATGGTTATCGTGATAACCACAACACTAGAGTAATTTTCTGATGACAAAACCAGACCGAACTGACTTCCAAATAAAAAAAAAAGCGAAAATACATTGGAAGAAAAGAAAAAGAAATAATTATCGTCGATATTGGGTGAGGTGGAATCGCAGCCGTCGGATAAGACGCGGCTGATCTGAAGCAAAAACCAGTTTCCATCGACGAAACGATTCCTCTCGTTAAGCTCTTCTTCTTTCCAGGTTCGCTTTTTTCATCTCCAATTTCGGTTTTTTCGAGAACCCTATGGAGGAACATGGTCCTTGTAATCCATTTTTTATTTCAAGTCTTCCGATTTCTTTCCGTTTTGTTATCTGATTGGTGGGACATGATATGCTCCGTTGCTCGAAATTTATAGGCGTTTTTTTTTTATTTTTTCAAATTTAATCGAGAATTGGATCTGGTGTATTGCAAGTTACTGGTGGACGAGAGAGAAACCCTTGTGATGCGTTGATTCTTACAACTTTGTTAGATTCCAAATTCGTTGCTTTTTTTAGTGGGAACTACTTCATCTTTTGCAGTTTTGATTTTACCAACTTGAAATCGAATTATAGATATGGAACTTGCAACTGAAAGGCTTCGAATTTGGAGATTTTGTGTATGGGTTACTTGCTTTATGGATTGCCTTTGATTTATGGTTTTGCAGTTGTATCAGTCATTTACTGCGAAAGTCAGGTGTAATGGCGAGGATAAAACCCCAGGCTCTTCTTAATCAAAGCAAGAAGAAGAAGAGTCCGAGTCGCATAAGTATTTCCACTATTATTGTGTGTAACCTCGTAGTTGCTCTAGTCATACTATCGTTGGTTACAACTTATCGTCATTGGTCCCAGAGGTTTGTTTCCATCATTGAAATATTCCTTTTCATTACTTCTGTTGTCGTTGATTCTATTTCTACTATATGTTGCTTTAGCTAGAAATTGCTATCTACAAACGTAATAGGATCTTGATTTATCTCGCAGGTCAAGAAACACAATTGAACAGGAAACCCAGAGTCAGAGATTTCAGGTACTGTTTTGACAAGTTGTTTCAATTCTTGTTCTTTTGGTGGTGAACTTTCTGAGCACGTAGTTTTTTAATTTAGGATATATACAGACATTATTTGGCTTTGTGTTTGTGTTTCAGGACACAAATGCTGCATCACAACAAAAGAATTACGATCTTCCTGGTTATGCCGTAAGTAAATCTCCCTGTTTGTTTGCTTAAGTTTCTTGCGCTTATTTCTCCTGGATATACATTTTCAATGATATCTTGCTCTTATCTCATGTAGGATATAAACACATCAAAAGGTCTTATAACTGTGGAACTCTTTAAAGAAGCTTCCCCCGAAGCTGTGGACAAGTTTCTAGATCTATGGTTAGTATCTGGATTCGTTTGTTCTCTTTCAAGCTAGATAGAAAAGAAAAGTATATGAATTTGATTTAGCTAGGCCATGACTTGTTCTCAAGTAGGGGTGTTACATCTAGCTGGATAGGTTTCGAGTAACTTCAGTTTCTTCGCTGATTGATTTTGACCATCAAGTCCTGTCGTACTCTTATTTGGAACATAAAACGTCACAGAAGAGAAACAGGCTGAATCACTATGTGACACTATTCTAGCTTAATTCAGTGGTAGAAGTAACACTCTGAGTGTTGTTGCAGTCAAAAAGATCACTTCAAGGGAATGCCATTTCATCGGGTTATAAAAAACTACTTGGTACAAGCTGGTCACTCCCCGAGCTCTATACCTGTAGAAGAATGGACAGCTAAAGGAAAGCTCCGTGGTCGCCTTCACACAAGGTAATTTGCTTGCTCTGCGTTTGCTTTAAGAGTAGTAAATTTCCATCATCTCTCTTTGGTTTAAGATCAAACCAAACCCGTGTGCTGTTGTTCAGCCCAAAACATGAGGCATTCATGTTGGGGACACCAAAAACCAAAGGGAACAACAAGGATTTTGAGCTTTTGATCACAACGGCGCCAATCCCAGATCTGAATGATCAGCTTATAGTGTTTGGAAGAGTCCTTAAGGGAGAGGATGTAGTACAGGTTTGATTGATCCAACAAAACACACTCTTTTTACAGCTTTTATGGTTTGTTGCATGTGTTAACGGTTAAATCATATTATTACAGGAGATTGAGGAAGTGGATACGGATGAGCATTACCAACCGAAATCGCCGATAGGGATCATTAGCGTTATACTGAAAAGAGAAATATGAAATGAAAATCTCTCTTCTTTGTAAATGAGGCCCACGCCAAATTGATTTTCATGCTCACTGTTTGTATAAACCACCCTCTTTTGAGGTTTTTCTTTTCTTTTCTATTTTACTGATAATTTCTTGTTGTTTTGTAATTTTATTTGAACTTTCTCGAGGAAATAGCATCTTTTGTACGTTTCTCCTTTCAGACCATATTTTGGTTCGTACTTTCCTCCTGGTCCATATATTGGAGTCTTGGACTGCCCAGTTAAGGATGGACATTAATGCAGTGTAATGGAAGACAACAAGTAAAGTCAACAGTCTTGTTTTTGTTTTTAGGATCAATATTAAATTTTTATACGCAGTCTAAAATATTAGGCATCCTATTATGTAAAAAANTCTAAAATATTAGGCATCCTATTTATGTTAAAAAATGTTGAATAGTGGTTCCAACTCTTGATATCTTTTTTTTTTTCCCATGCCCTTGCATCTAAAACATTGTAAAGGTTTTTACAAAAAACTAAATATCAAACAATAAAACTTTTGATAACAAACACAAACCCATTCATACTTTAATATTTTGTATCGTAACTTGCATCATTAACAATTTGGATGAGTAGGAAATTTTGTAATAATTGGTTGTTTTTTTATTTAGTTATACTGTCTGCAACAAACCGAAAGTTACAACCAATAGATCCTCGAGAGAGGAACATACAATACAAAATGAAAGTTGGAAATATATGGGTCTAGTTATTTTGTATCCCTGATTCGCATAAATTATTACTTTTCCTTAGAAAGAAACATGAGAGAAGACGAAGCTTGCATCTGGTTAATGTTACCTTGGATCCCTTTATGCATTTTCTTCATCTTAGCTTCAAATTCCTTGAGCTGCTCAAGAGTAAGATCCTCAATAGGTTTGTTAAACCTCTCTTCTCCAGCAGATTCGAGCCGATTCTGAAGATTTTCGCCTCGTTTCTTCTCAGCTTCAGCTTCTTCGATGATGGAGTTGAGACGTTTACATATCTTCTTCTCTTGTCTAGCTCTATTACCTCTACTATAGCCTGATTTTTCACAGCTATCTGAATCTTCGGATTCGCTCTTAAAACGTTCTGCAATCAAATCAAAATTCGGTTTCCCGAAGGAGTAAGGTTTGTTTCCAGGAGAAAAGACAACAATACCAACCTCGGCGTTGCACAAAGTGGCAAGCTCACTCGCTTTCTTGAACAAACCCAATCTTCGTTTCGAAAACGTAACTTGCTTTGTGTTTGTGTCTTGCACTTTCTCCATCTTAATCTTTCTCCTACCCATTTTTTTTGTTTGTTTGTTTGTTTGTTAATGTTGATCGTAATCTATATTTGTGTATGTATATTGGAAGAAGATTGATTTTATATTATTTTCAGCTATTTCTTCATGTATTTATAGTAATGAATGTGTGGAAAGTTTTTCATTGAACCTAATCATCATATTTAAGAGTAGTTTTAGTAAGTCTTTTTTGCATAAATACATATTTAGTAAGTACACTGGTGAAAATCTTTAATTACCTTATAGGAGCATTGAATAGTTTCTATGTATTCAATCAATATCCATAGATATTTAATTATTATTAGTATTATTTTACTAGTGGACCTCTTATTAAATGGTAGTTTGAATCAATTACCTAAAGAGAAATTTACCAAGTTGACAAAGAATACCCTTTTTTTACCAAAACAGTTTTCTTACACCCGAAAACAATTAAACTAGTTTGAAAAATAAAAAAAACTTCTATATATAATTCCATTTTCAATATTAAAATAATATAATTGAGCATTATCATCCATCATATTAACTTTCACAAAAGTGATAATATTGTTTATGAATAGAAATAAAATCATATATATATTTAATTATTATCAATTAAAATAAAGTTCAGGCCCGGCCTATGGCAAAGGCCAAGTAGTAGACGGCCTAGGGCCTTTTTTGTTTTTTCTCTGAATTGACCTGTCGTTGAACGCGAGACTCAATATTTTTTTCAAAACCTCGACTAGGACCTCCGATAGACATGGACCGTTCCTGATAAAGTTACGGAGGGCTTAGAAGAAGGTTTAGCCCACTAAGCTCGTCCTTTTTTTGGGTGTATTGAATTTGTCACTTTTTCCAACTCAAATGCATTTGCTAGGAAACATAAACCGAAACAAAACCAAAATAAATAACAATCTCAATCCGGTTCTACGTTTCCTTATCAGTGTTTACTTTATATTTGTCGACAATGACACTTTGGAAACTGCAAAACACCAAATGTCCTCAAGACATCAAAGATTTGAATAGACCAACTGACAGTTTCCTATATCATAAGACAACGCAAAAGTGGGTTTCAAATATCTCACAAGAAGTCACAAATCGCCCTTCCGAGCAAAAACGAGTCCTCTCTGAGACTTATATGTAAAACCCAAAAGGCTCACTAATAACCAAAAAAAAATAGTAACTCAGCTGATGCATGTAAATGCTAAAAAATGTTTTGTGAACATGAAAGTTATTTGTCATCGGTCTTTAGTGGCTCTTTCTAGATCTGCTCACGTGAGAGCTCTGATCGGTAAGGAACTTGAGGACATCGATTAGGGATCTTAGCCGGTCCCAGATGTTGAGTCCATAAAGGGTTTCGACTAGTGCCTCCTGGAATTCAAATGCGTTTTCCGCTACAGGGTACTGTGATTTGACCATAATGAGACATGTTAACGGATATGAGGATTATCAAGATTGGATTTACAATTTTTGTTATTTGTTAAGAAATAAGAAAAACATGCCTGAATAGGTTTTGGAATCTTGGTTTTGATGAGTGGCCAAAATCTATCCTCAACCACGGATTTCACAAGACAGCAAGCTCTTAAACCTTCTATGCCAGCAAACCGTCCAAACCCACTATCCTTTACACCTCCAAACGGGAGCGACTGCAAAATTACAAGAGAAAAAGTCTTACTCTTTCTCCATGGAAATGATACTTCACCTTTTTTATTTTCTTTCCCAAAGGTAAAGTCCAAGACTATAGTCAGTGATGAGTACCTGGCACATGTAGTTTGATGCAAAGTCATTGATTGCAGCAACGCCACACTGAATTTGGGAAGCAATTTGTTTGGCTCGGCGCTGGCTGCCAGAGAAAACAGCACAGCCAAGCGCATAACGTGAATCATTTGCCAGCTTGATGACCTCTTCATCGGTGCTGAATTGCATGATCGGCATTATTGGTCCAAAGGCCTGATTCTCACACATTTATAAAAATCTTAAGAACTCGTGTGTGCATTTTGTGTGATGCACCAACATGCAGGAACATAAGTAGGAAGTCTATGAACTCCGAGCCAATGAAGGTAACAGTAAGGTTACGTACCTCTTCTTTCATTATTTTCATGTTGTGGTTTACATTGACAAGAACAGTTGGAGGGAAATACTGATCGACTGCATCTTCTCCCAGATGACCAAAGCTTCCACGGACTGCAATTTCTGCTCCTTTGTCTAAGGCGTCATTTACAAGGCTCTGTAGGTTTTCAGAGTGCTCTTGCAAACATATAGCACCCATGTCATACCTCCCACTTAGAGGAGGACCCTGATGTACGAAAAAGTATTTTAATAAAACAGGAGAAAATTTGAGAAAGAGAAGACTAACGTTGCTGGAACCAATAAAATATTGTTTTATTCAAACTTCCACAGCATCACATATTGCATGCAAATTTCAGTAAACCTCCTGTGGCTTACATATACTAGGAAATATAGGAATAGGATTGAAGGGTGGTAAAAACAAGAGAACAGCTACTATGTCCATTTCAACATACTAATGAAGAGGCTGGAGTAAAGATGACAAACAAATCACAAGAAAACCGGGAATCAGGAACTTCCTGAATTTCATGTTTGTATTAAGGATCAAAATAAATGCCAAGAGAATGGTTATCAGTTTTTTTTTTTGGATTTAACAGAGAACAGTGCACTTACAGCAGAAACGGACTTCACAATCTTGGTCACTTGGCTTATAAATGAAGTATAAATGTCTTTGTGAACATAAAATCTTTCAGCACCCGCACAGTTTTGCCCGCTGGACTGAAGAGTGCCCCTTACAGCCACTTGTGCAACCTACATTGAACAATGGAAGTGTTAGTTTTATCGAAGAAAAACCTCCTTTTTCCAATAATAAACAATAAGAACACAGAAGAGACCACAATAACACAGAAAGAACACTTACATGGGAGACATCTGCGTCTTCACATATGATAAATGCATCTTTTCCACCAAGCTCAAGAGTGACAGGTGTCAATGTCTCGGCCGCATTTTTCATTATCTGCAACATATTGCATGAGTACAACTCATAGTAAACAGATGAGAATGAACAAGGAAGTCTGCAGACTATACCATCTTGCCAACAGCTGTAGATCCAACAAATATCATTTTATCAACAGATGAGACAAGTGCTTCTCCGGTCTCCGCAAACCTGATTAGAATGTGTTATTTTGAGGAAATCAATTTGATAACAGCAAGCCAAGGAGAATTGCATATAATCTACATATACAGACCCTGTTATCACATCAACTAGATTTTCAGGTGCTCCAACCGCAGCTAAAGCTGCCTGGATAATGCGGAAGTAAAAGCATCCTGACCAGCTAGCGTGTTCCGAAACCTACAGAAAAGGTTTTCCAACTATCAGAAACATATACAAAATCTCCAACAGAATAATCAACTTTCTCTCAATGGTTGCACTGTCCAGGATGTCGACATCATTTAAACAGTAACATGTAAGCCAATTCAAGATGTGGAATACAGATGAATGGCATTGCCTTTAAAATATAAAATCAAAAGGGTCAGCGAATTATAGTAATAGAAAAAAGACATTGCAGTTATACCTTAATAACAATGCCATTCCCTGAGAAGACTGCTGCAAGCATAGGATTGAAAATATTGTGGAACGGATAATTCCATGGGACTATAGCTCCAATGACGCCAAGGGGATGGTACTCTACTCTTGATACTTTATGAAGCATAGCTCTTCCTGAAGACCTGCAGACAAATTAGATTTGAATTGAAATCACTTCTTTGTAAAAATCAAAGGAGAGCTATAAATAATACTGATTTTTAAATAAGCTATGATGGAAATACCGATATTCAGGCTTTAACCATCGTTCGCCCTCCGAAAGAAGCCAAGTGATCTTCTCACAGGTAGTCATTATTTCTCCCAAGGACGCATCGACCATAGTCTTTCCAGTATCACGTGAAGAGACTCTAAATAAACACGACAATATGTTAGCATCAATCAGAAGAAAAAGGTACAGAGGAAAAGCAAAACACGTATATCAAACCACTCAGTAACACAGAAATGAATCCTTACTCGCATATAAGCTCTTGGTGTTCGATAATGTACTTGAGAAGAATCCGCAAGAACTGCCTTCTCAGCTTGAAGCTACTTTGAGCCCATGTTTTTTGAGCCTTCCTTGATAGTGTTACTCGCTCCTTAACCTGAAACAAAAAATATTGTAAATCCTATCTCAGGATAAGGTGGATCACCTTTGACTAAAGCAGCAACATTCTCTAAGATTATAGAAACGTATTCCCTTCACAAAAAGGGAAGAAGCTACTAACCTCAGTAGGAGACAGAGCAGGGAAATATCCCAGATATCTCATCGTGGCAGGTTCATAGCATTGAACTTTTTTGTCTGACTGTTGGCTCCTTCCTCTTGGAGGAATCTAAAGATCATGTCACAGAGAAGTTGTGATTCAGTGTGCTATTTCACAAGAAGAACAAATAGTTAGCTATCATAGTATATCAACTATAGTGAGTAAACCACTTGGATTGACAAATCAGGAGATCAGAGTTAATTTCATAATACAGAGATGAAGTACATAAGATGCTTTAAGATACCTAAGTCCTAAACCAAAACAAACAAGAGAATATAAGATCAACAGCTTAAAAATCTTATCACTCCAAATATGGATGAAAATGAGAAATGATGCGATCGAAAAACTCACATAAATGAAGCTATTCTCCTCCGTATCTTTCCCATGAGCCAACACTAAATCAATCCAAAAACCAAATAAATCAAACATCGATAAGCTTGGTCTTCGGACAAAGCCATAGACGAAACTAGGAGCTGGTACAGACAGAGAGGAAGAGTTACCATCGGATGCGTCTACGTCAATGGAAGGAACGTTTGGAGGAATGAGCATAAGAAGGAATCTGCAGATCGCGTAAGCAAAGGCGAGAACGATCAGCGGCCACCAGAAGGGCATTTCGTCTTCAGAGATTCTTCAACTAGGGCTTGGACAACGCCGACGAAGGATGAATTCGGGCGTTTCCGTCAATCGGAAAAGGGAAACAGGAATCAACGAAGAGCAGATTGATTTTTTTGATTTCTGGTTTTTGACTCCACTGGAACTGTGAGAATGGAGGTAATTTTTGGCAACTTTCAAGGGAAAATCCGAGAGGATAAATTAAATCCAAAATCCCAAAAAGTGTTGCGTCATCAAAACGAGAGCATCCACGTTGAAGCTACACGCCAAGAACGTGGACACGACGTATATATACGAAATTGAAGGAGCGAAGCAGAAAAGTGCAAAAGATGTCCCCAAGATTCCATTAAAGTAAGAATCTACATGTCTACAACTAACACAAAATACTCTAAAACTGGGTTTCCTCAAATTAGATATACATATATATATTTTGACTTGTCTATCAACAAAAGTTCTTGTTGCTCATATCCCCTCCTCTAGATATCTTCAGTCAAATTGTCCACTCTTTCTCCCACCAAATACCGTTCATTGAAGACCAATTGGTGAAGGTAGATAATGAGATCACGTGTTAGCTTGGCCATGAACCAGACCGCTATCAAGGCTAATAACGCCGGCCATATAAACCTCTCAATGGCTGAATTGACCCTTTCCGATAATCCCAGCAATGGAAACATAGACTTGACGAGCAGGTAAGGGATCGAGAGTGTCGTTACAAGTGTATTTATGATGGAACCAATCACATCTCGAAGTAGCCACATTGAAGCAAGTCTATTGATTCCCACGTTCTTGATCCTCTCCAACTTTCCTCGACACGCCTTGGTAGCAAAACAGTTGATAGGCGTGAGCATTGTCTATAGAAATAAGCAAATATATTAGTTTGCTCTGCAAGAAAACTGAGTCTTTGTTGAAATCCCCTTTATGATTCTCTTACCAGAAAGGTCCAGATGTGAAGCACCACTACACCGACCAACCAATCTTGGATCAAGAAATAGACCGGTGATTCATCTAGTGGCACTCGTAATGGGATGATGATCATAAGGTCGATAAGTAGACCGAGCGATCCCGGTATGACAGAGAACTGTTCATCAGAGTTTGCAAGTCATTGAGCAGAAAAAGAAAAAGGATTTAGAAAGTCATCATTTCATGGAAGGTTTTTCTTACCCAGATGGAGAAAAACAAGCCATTTCTTATTTGTATCAAGATATATTTGAGAAGAATATCACTTCTTCCCGTCCAGATATGATCAAATGCAAAGCAAGTGCTGATATAGATTGCTCGCAGGATATAACATCCAATCCAAAATGCACAAAGATCTACAATCACGAGATTTGCAAAGACATGCTTAAGACTTTAGAAGCATACAGAAGAAAACGATCTAAATTAAGCAAGATAGGAAGAAACTACAACAAACCGTCATGTTTGACTCCAAATCTTAGCACGATGATAGATATAGAGTCAGAGAATACTCTTCCAACCAAAATTGGCAAAGCCATAAAGGCTGTGCTAATGAGAAACAAACTCAAAGCAGCTAGCGTCAACAGCAATGCAATCCTCGGCAGAAACCTAAAAGTGCAACTTATCAGAACAATTCTATGATTTTATTAAAAGCTTGTTTCTATCAGTTAATTACCTGTTATCTCTTTGGTCTTTAATATCATCTTCAGCATTCTGAGATCCATGCAAAATGACCATAGAGCCTTCAGCTATTGAATACAATAGAAAACATGGATTATCATCATACGGCCTTCTTTGTTGCATCATTGGTCTCACATTCTGATCAGCACGGTAAAAGCCTTCTCCTCGGGGCACTACCAGCAAGAAATCACTTAGCTTAAGCCAAGAACTAACAGTGACAATCCAGTTGTGAACTATAGCTGGTTTGGTAAGTTTGATTAACCATTGGGGGACGGATGTCAGTAGCATGAAATAAATTGAGTATGCACCAATAAAAGGCTTTTCTTCGGTGACCCTGCTTTGTTCAAGTTACAAGAAATTAGAAACGATATAAGGTAAGATTTAGAGGGAAGCAAACGTACTAAGCTTACCATAACTCAAGAGGGAAAAATGATGGGCTGATAAGTGTAATTGCTTTAATTGGCAAGTGAAACAAAATCACCAACAATACCCCATGAGAAGCAAACGCAAAGAAAGTGTAACCAAGATTAAGTTTGGTGATCTTGTAGTCTGGATCTGTGACATCTAGAAGATACCAAAAGGCCCGTTTATGAATGATCTGTCAAAGAAGAAGGAAATGAGGAAAAGAATGAGGTTCCGTTGGGATGAAACAAAAATGTAAACTATTACCTCCTGGATAAGTTCCCTGAAAGAGTCAGCAAATATCAAGCAACAGAATCCTGAAAACCAACGCATGGTCATCATGCATGGGAAGTGTGAGAGAATCTCAAATATATGGGAAATCGTGGTTCCAAACATAGGGGAGGTACAGATTTCGAGCCAACAGCCAATTATCCAAGGCAGAACACCAATTTTAAGGTACAAGACAAAAGCATCCTTGATGAAAAATAGGTTTTTGCAGGCCTTTACTGAGAAAACCCACAAGAGACATGGCAATATCACTGTTATGAAGTAAAAGCACCGGACAATGGCTGTAAAAGAATTTTGACGGAGAGTGAAGAGGATTCCAGAGTAAGCAAAGCAAATTGAGAGCACCGTCATGTATCCAAGAATAACAGGCGAGTTTCCGGATATATAGCTGTCTCCAAGAGTTGCTAATACAATCCATCCAATTGAAAATGGCAGAAGAACAAAGAGGATAGACACATATACGCTGATGGCAAGGAACTGTCCACAACAAACAGAAGTTATTTACTAAAGGTTCTCCATTGAAGTTATTTGATGAACAAACAGAAATATGGGACTTACAGCAAAGGCATCGTCATGCAGAAAGGAAAGCAGCCTCCGGATAACCCCAAATTCATGAAGTGGCGCGTTTGGAGGAAAAAGTACAAGTCGACCAGGTTGGCCCAAGAAATGGATGAGTTTATGAAAATACCAATCACAAAGGATCTTCATATATTTCCATGAGACCTGCAAAACTCCACCAATAACTCCTAGTTGTAAGCCATTCCCAATAAAATTCTCACCAGGAAATCTCCTGACATTGAGATCTCCTACGCGCATCCTTATAACAGTGATAATGGCCATGAAACACACGATCAAAATGCTGTAAATAAGGCCAGCCCACAGAGAAGCGAACTTGTGAGAGATCCAAAAACCTCTATGGAACTCAGCAACAACATCTTGGCCCCAAGGATGTAAGGAGTTGCAGGAAGTATTGAAGAGAATCACCCCGATCCAAGGAAGAATCAATTTCATGTAACGTGCTACTCTCAATAACACTCCAATCAGAAACTCGCTACATGAAAGCCTCTCCGGAGCATTCTCGGAGTAAACGGGAACAAAAGAGTAGCTACGCCCACACACCTGCCGTGGAAACAGAAGGAATTTCAAATCGGAAACCACAATGTGAAATAACGTTAAACCCTAAGAGCAGCCAAGTCATAAACAATGGGCGAATCGGAAACCACACAAGCCCCAAAATCCCAAATCTGTTGGAAAAGATCAATAACCTCGCATTTCTTGTGCCCGCGACGATTCCGCCAAATACGAAGACAATCTTCGTGGACATACTTGATGGACCCTCGACACAAACACGGATACCTTAACGGGTTTCCTGGTTCCTCCGGTGCTCGACAAATCCGGCACAGCTCTTCTTCATCATCTTCTTTTTCTGTTTCTTCTGCCGGAAAACCCTGGTCGCAGCTACCGGCTTCTCTTATCTCCGGCGAAACATCCATTTTCGGAAATGCAAGCCTCCTTTTCTAGCTACTTGTGCACTCCCTCAAGCGGCAAATGCATAATGGTTGCAAACCTTAAAACAAGTAAATATTAAAAACAAAAAAACAATTTAAATATAATCATAAAATAGATGTGATGATTCCTCTGTTGCTTTTGACAGCTACAAGGTCTCTTCGTTTAACTGCTGCAAGAGCCTGTGGCCTATTGTTATTCGTTTACCATATGCACGAGGCTGCGTTTAGATGCAACGATTTACGTTTGAAATTTTTAGACCGAAGTTCTTCAATATTGTGACTGGCACTGTTGAGACCACTCGAGTGACTTTTTATGTTGCTTACTCCTATATATTAATTACTACGGTAAAGTAAAGTCACCACCGTTATAAAAAAAAGACATTTTTAAGTAGGGAATGTAGTTATGGATTTCCGACACCGTTGAAAATGCTAAACGTATTTTAATTTTATTATAGTTATGTGGGTTTGTGTTAAACTGATTATGTTAGTTTTTCTTTAACTTTGAAGTTTTTAAATATTAAGCTAGACGAATACGTTTAGATTTTTACGAATTATGATTGTCAATTTGTCATATTTTTGTTTTCTTGGGAATTTATGTTCCGTTCCCGTCCCAAAATTTAAATGGACACAAATGAGTCAATTATTTCAGTTCCCAAAGTCTCTTTCCGTTCCCATTCCCGCAAAATTCCGTCCCGAATTCCCATTTGTCCACCCCAACTTTTAAGTTAATTTTCGTATTAGTATAAGAAATTAAAAAGCCAATGAGTTTTTTTGCGAACAAAATTCCAACTTATATATAAAAAAAAATTACATTTGAACTTTAGTTTTAAATATCTGATGTGTATTAAATCCAACAAAGCTGATTTTCGATGAAACGGTGTTAAATAAGCCCGGTAAATGTTAGTGTTAGTATTAGATACTACTTCAAAATTTCAACCAAATGTCAACAGTGATTAGAGAAAAAGGAAAAAGAATTGCAATGGTGACGATTTAAGGGAACAGCTATACTTAGATTTTTAATGGAGTAGAAGGTTTTAAATACATGAGACGTTAGTTAAGTTTACCTATTTTCTCGCAAAACGTCACATTGCCCTCTTAACGAAATGGATATTACAATTCAGAAAGTTGATTCGCCATTTGCGTTCCGCCCATCCCCATTCATTTTTTTTTTATCTTTCAAAACTCCAATTTTTTTCCTCAAGAAAAGGGAAAGAATTTGAAAAGAAATGGAGTCGCATAAAACCTTCCGGCTCATCGTGATCGTCACGGTTTCTACGTTGGTCACCATCTTAACGCCTGTAGAATCCAAATGTGTGCCGCTCAGCGATTCCTTCGTCGCGAGATCTCTACTCCCTGTGTTTCCACCTTCGGATCCTCCCTCCGAGTCAGATTCTCCATCTCCAGCACCGGCCCCGGGACCGGAGGTTACGAAACCGATCACTATTCCGGTAAGTCCTCCCACGGATATTGATATAGAATCTCCCGCGGCAGAGCCTCCCGCCGATTCCATTTCCCCTACGAATCCTCCGACGACAGAGATAGATATGGCCTCTCCCGCGCCGTCACCAGAGATTCCCGCTGATTCCATTTCCCCTACGAATCCTCCGACGAATCCACAGTCTCAGGAAAATCCGGTGGCTCCTTCCATAACAGCGCCTCCATCTGGTAAAACACTTATGAGTTCGCCTAAAAATCTTTTGAATCAGCCATTGTCATCTCCTGAAATCAAAACCATTTGCGGCAAAACCGATTTCCCTCCGCTATGCGAAGCTTCCATTAGTCCTCTATTAACGGCTCAGCTGTTGAAACCCGACGCTTCCTCCGTCCTTGTTCTCGCGATTCAGGCTTCGCTCAACGCGACCAAGGCGGCGATGGCCACCGTCGACAAAGTAGCCGCCGCCGATTGCCAGGAGCTGTACGACGACGCCCTGACGAACTTGGAAGACGCGGTTAACGCCGTCAAGTCACGTGACATTGCCACCGTTAACACCAACTTGAGCGCAGCGATGACGGATTACAGCACGTGCAACGACGGTTTTGAGGAATCAGATGAGCCTAACCCGTTGGCTGACGTGGGCGATAAGCTTACGAAGATGGTTAGTAACTGTCTCGCAATCTCTACGCTGATCAAGTGAATACGACAGCGTTTTTTAATCATGAGAATGAATTATGAAAAAAGTGTTGTTTTCTTAAATCGTTTCTTTGGGGCTTGGATGGGTTTTGAACATGATACTACTACGTCGTTTTCGAATATCCAGATATATTTATAAAAAGGTCAAGGCGTTATTATGCTGTAAAACAAACCTCAGAGATATCTCATGCATGTATGTATCTCTTCACTGTTGTATTGTCATGTGTGGATGTCATTTTCTCGTAAAACAAAGTGATATATATATATATGTGTATACATAAATGTATATGTGGAGACAAAGACTCGCTTTTTTTTGTGGTGGTGGTGAATGGTGATCCGTAGACAATCTGGTGAAATATTGAATCGATGTTAAGGGCATCTCCATTAGTGAATCCCTTGTTGGGGTTCATAGAATTTTTTTAATATTTGTTTTTTGATTTGTGAATAGTTAAAAACCTCTAATATTTTTCTCCTCCATTGGTGAATCCCAAAATTTTTAAGAATAAAAATATTGAAAATTGTAGCCAAAAAATTCTTATGTAACTATAACAATGCTTATACTGAAAATTGTAGCCAAAAATTATCCATCAACAGATGAGAGCAAGACCGGAAAAGATCCAATATGTTTCACCTTGAATTCTTTATTCGTAAGGTTTTGTAATACATTGTATGTACACTGAATCGACTCTCTGAATTGTGAGGATCTCCCTCTCTTTTAGCTTGCCAACTTCTTCGGAAAGCGCCCTGACTGTGTATAAATCTCATCCAATTAGTAAAAGGACGAAGCAATTGATGCAGAAAACAAGAAATGCTCGAGAACACTATCCAATTCCAGTCCAAATATCTCTTCTTTATTTTCTCCCACAGCCCCATTGCTTCATCCATTCTTTTACTCTTTGCTAAGGATACTATAAGGTCCTTGTACATAAACACATCGGGTTGGTACCATTCCTGCTTCTGGATCACCTCGAACATCTGCAAGTTCAAGAAGCCAATCATTGACAACACAAATGAAATGCATGAACTAAGAGATACAAATTACCCTAATGTCAGCTCTGCTCAAGCATTTCGTCGAACAGTTTACGAGCACCTTCACAAGACACTGCATCAAACTAAAAGCGACGCAAGTAAAAGATAAAATTCCTGAGAGAACATGGAGAAATCACCTTGATAGCTAGCGCAGTCTCTTCCTGTATTTCAAGCTCGCCGATAACAGCTAACATATTTAACTTCAACAATCTGAAAACATGGGTCTTTATAAACTTGTCCAGCTTCGAAACAAGCGACGAACAAAAACCCTGGATATGAAGCACGCATACTAATCTCCGATATTCATACGAACAAAAACTTGAGCAGAGAAATGAAGCACGCATACTAATCTTCGATATTCATGTAATTACAAATCAAAATCACCCCCTACTCTAACCTGTACTAGCTATCAATCCGCAACACTGAACAAAACCAAAAATCCGATAGCAGTAATCCAACAAAACAAGTCTACAGATGCGTCTCTTAGTAAAACGACGGATCGATCATATGCGCACAACAATCCAAGCTCTCGAACCAAAAAGAAACGGACAGAAAAAACGCAAAATCGGCGAAACCGCTCCGATTCAACAAGCAGGAACGAAAATCAAGCACCATTTGACAGAAGAACATACACTAAGACCAGCGATGAACGAATTTCGCCGGCGACACAAACGATGAAGAAGAGAGGTCGATCACATACTTGAAACTCTTCTCTTCCGCCATTGATGCGATCGAATCGTCCCCAAATCGCTTTTGATTTCGACCAGAAATTGTCGAGAGAAGGAGAGAGATTTTCCCGACAGAGTTTCTCGACAAAAAGGAAAAAAAAACGTGACCACTCTTCTTGCGCCACGTCGCTGAAGAGATTGTATGAGTGAGCTCCTTAGCTAAGGAGCGGTTCATCGCCAAAAATCGATTTTTCTAT
>PKML01043599.1:150377-196801 GCA_002933935.1 Eutrema yunnanense | reverse complement strand
TGGTGGTGGTGAATGGTGATCCGTAGACAATCTGGTGAAATATTGAATCGATGTTAATTAAGAATGTTTGGTTGCTATTGTAAGATGAATAACACGTGCACCATTTTACCTCAACAACGTCCTGGAAATGATAGTCTCTTAGAGGAAAAATGTTCATATGTTTTTAATTTCTTCACTGTTATATTAGTCTATAGGTATTGGCAGACCCTAAGACCATCACCATCCGAGACTTGTGTCTCGCTGAAGACATATATCTTCCTAAAAAGTTGATGACGTGTTGCGACGTGATTCGTCGCGACATAAAAAATCAATTTTTTTTTTTAAAAAAAAGCGGAAGACACCCAAGTTATGTCTCCAATGTGGGTGCTCCTAACATAATATGTTTCTATCGCATATCTCTATTTCGATTTTGAGAAAAAGCTTTAAAATATCTGACCTATTAAACACATGTTTAATTGGTGACTGTGAAAATCTATTGTTACCATCGGGTTATTCATATAAATTTTCTCAAAATCAATTTGAGATCGAGAACCATAATTTTCTATTCTCTTCGACACATTAATTTTCTACACATTCATCTCTTCTCTTCGACACATGCTTTATGATAGCAGAATGTAACATTACCTTTGCGTTTTCAACCTCAATATGCTTTCTTACAACCTCTTATGTAACAGTTATTAAGGGAAAGCCTCCACTTCAGCTAGCTTCTCCACTAAACGACATCACTATGTCAAATAACACCAACATGGGCCTTTGCAATACATAAAGTGTTTTAACAAATCCCACCATTGAGCCCAACAAACTCCACCAACGGTCATCTTCACTTTGCGACAAACGCAGAGGATTTGCAGAGCAAATGACAACAATGAGCTATACAATAACAAAGGATCAAATCCAAATTCATAACCGATTTGATTCTCTCCCATCACTTGACTGATCCTAGGACTGACATGTGTCAGCAGATCACAATCTGGGATTTTGCACAAACTCTCTATAAATGTAAAATGCTCTGTTTTGTGAACGATAAGTGAAATAATAAAAAAAAACTTCACATTTCTGAAATCTCTTTAACAATTTTAACATTCTCTTACGCATCAGCCAACTGCTTAGAAGATGAGGCTAAAATTTCCTAAGCATTCCTCACATGGCTTTCCATTGTTCCTACTTTCGAACACCCATCATGTTTGTCGACTTTCAACTAAGCAATTATATTCTCCAATCTTTCGATTTCCTTTAGCTAAACATCTCTAGTTAACAAATATTGATTCCTCTTTTGGGCTTGCTTTGTTTCTGTAAGCAAAACCAAATCGTTCTCATCTAGTGCCCTCTCAAGTCCATCAAATTCACTTAGTACCGCAACCCAATCTAGTTGACAAACGGCTACTTGTTTAGTTGTCTTGTCAACACAATCATGTACCGCCTTAGAGACGTGTATGCTCATCTATTGAGAATCCATCGTGATGATTGGCTGCTACTACTGAGAAACATTCATGATTGGCTGCTCCTCCTGAGAATCCATAGTGCCATAATATCTGTCCACAATCAAAATTGAAAACACCATGAAAAAGAGAGCCAAATCTCGAAATAAACCCCACGATATACAATCTCAGTCTTAGACATTAAACGGATATGAATAAAAGCTCAATTATGGAAAAAGAGTACCATTAATTTCTAATATTTCCACTTCATGGCTGCACAAGTATTGCACAAACGCCAAGTTTTTCGATATCAACTATGAATAAGTAATATGGTGAAATAAATTTGATTTTGGTTAAATGATACTCGATATATGTGAAACAATATATAATTTTTTGATAAAATTGGTTGATTATGTAATAGAGTTCTATGTTGAATCGTTTTTTATAATTTGAAAATTTTAATAAGGGTATTGCTCATTTCTTGCGATGAGATTTGATGAGGAAAAAGTTATCAAAGCCATACATGAACATGATAATTACAGATTTTTTTTATTAAGAAATAAAACTTTATAAATTTTGTGACATGAACTACAGACCAGAATTAGGCAATACTCATAAAATAACGAAGACTATTTACCTTTAAGACCACTATGATTTACTCTGTTACCACCAGTGAGGTTGTTGCAAGGAATACCTCCAATAACGAGATCAAATCCACCAAACTGTTTCATCAACTTTTAGTTTTGTTGCTAGTTAGGTTTTGGATGTCTGCAAACTCTATTATAACTTATTTCTGGTTATTTTGCTCTCAAAAGTCTTTCAAGATGTTTTTGTTTACTTATGAGATCTCGACGGATATTTTTCATTAGGATTTGGAGACGGTGAAGCACCCCTCTCCACCACCAATATCTGTGAGAGAACAATGATTCCATTTGAAAACATGGGTTTTAAGAGAGAGATAATATGTCAGGATATCCACTTAAAACAAGTTAAAACACAAACCATTATACCTCAGAAAATTGGTTGTATATGTGATATATATGCATAAAACCTATTAAAATTTTAGATATTGTTGTACGCAGTATTTAAACGGTGATTTATGAAACCACAAACCAAAAATATTCATCATTTTTTTGATGGATTCATATTTAATTAACGAAATAGAAGAATCAATTCCCTTTGTAAAATATTGTAATTAAAATTAAACTATGATAAATTCAATACTAAAAAAAAAAGTAGGTACACCAAATCTTGTAAGTCATATAATAAAAAATAACAATCAATGATTATACATTTATCTTTATAAAAAAATTATGTGAAATCTTGAACAAATTTACTATGATAAATATTTAGTTTTCAAATACAAAAGCTAGAGTAATTGCAAATATCATTCATAGCTTCTTGTAATTGGGCCTAAATGTTAAGGGCTCAACCCAAAAGTGCCAATTTTGTTATCGTCTAATTTGACTCCGACAAAGAAACGTCTCGCCGGCGACATGGAAGGGAAAGAAAAAGAAAAAAAAAGGAAAAAAAAAAAAGAGAAAGAGAAAGAGAAGAAGGAGGGAAAATCAGAAAAATGGAGGAGATAAAGATTTGCACAAACTTCTCTTCCACATTTACCCTTTCACTTAAAGCCAATCAACATACTTGCGCTCTTTCGAGACACTCAATTCCATCTATTCTAGGGTTTTTCTCTCCTTCGTCTTTGTGCGTAAGCTCGCTTTCTCCCACTCTCTCTCCCGACGCCTAGGTGGGTTTCTCGATCTTCTGTTGTGGATAGGATACCACTCTCTACTAAGTGGTTTCTGAGAAGTTGCTATTTTTGATTGGTTTGGTGTCAATTTGAGAATGCAGTGTTCAATTTGATGATAATGGAGGCCTCTGCTTCTACTTTAGCTGGCTTTATGGATAGGAGAAGGAGAAGCTCTCTGATTCGTCGACCCCGCGATATAAAAGGGAGCTTGTATAGTTTCACTTTTATGCCACCCTCAACACAGGCTCCTAGGAATGAAGGTAACCCAGCTTTTAATAGGTCTCCAACTGAGAACACACTGAAACTCAAGCTTAAGCTTGGTGGTGTTACTCGTACAATCCAAACCAACTCAGAGGTAACACTCTGTCTGTTTAAAAGCCTCCATTTTGTCCATCATCAATATCATTGATTGCCTTAGTTATTGTGTGACCTTGTTTCTTTTCTATTAATGTTTGAAACTAATGCAGGATAACAGACAAAAGCCCTTTCAAAATAATGTAAAAAGAAATGTACCAGAGCAGAGATGTGCTCAGAAAACTATGTATCTAGGAGAGATACATCCTTCTAGAGTAAATCCCTCTGAGACTGTGAATGGAGCATCCATGTGCGAAAAGAGCAAACGAGGTCTTAAAAAGCGTTTATTGGATCCAGAACCAGACAGTGATGATGATGAAGAAATAAGATATCTCGAAAAGTTAAAGTCTAAAAGATTCACCAGGGACTATCATGAAGGTAAGGAGGATGACGGAGGCAGAAGCATACACAGCAATGGCCACTACATGGAAGACCAAGAACATATCTCATCAGAGAAACATTCTGTAAGTGAAAGGAAAAAGCTGAGGATTGGAACTGTTGATTCGCCTGCGGAAGGATCAACAAATGGACAAATTCCTACTACACGTACTCGGGCTCTCCAATCTGGAAAAGATCCATATTCTCCCATCGGGTCAGGTCCTCTTGAATTTCCTGATGGCTTACCGTGCCCCTCTTCTAAAAGTGAGTATTTTTCGCTTTACAACAACAAAATGATAGCTGCAAAAATGCTGATTCTGTAAACCTTGAACAATTCCAGGACAAAAACAGAAGCTTTCCGAGGTAGAGCAACAATCCAAGAAGGCCGAAGCTGCACAGAGACGGCGAATGCAGTCCGAGAAGGCTGCCCAAGAGGCCGAGGTAAAGTCATTACATTTTCTCCGGTTAATTTATAGTTGCCAACACAAGCAGAATGACGATCTAAGCTCTTCTTTCACCAGGCTGAAGCTATAAGGAAAATACTCGGGCAAGATTCAGGGAGGAAGAAAAAAGAGGAGAAGATTAAAAAGCAGCAGGAAGAGCGAGCTCAGGTACCTAAAGTGCATATGATATCTTATGCAATTTCTCTCTCTCTCTCTTTGTGTTGACTTCATCTTTCATCACCACAGGAGAGAGCTGCAAGATCAAGCACACTCGCATCAAACACTGTCAGATTAGTGATTGGTCCAAGTGGAACAACTTTGACATTTTCTGAAGACATTGGTCTTCCGGATATCTTCAAGCCGATCACTTACAGGTAAGCAAGCATCTGAGTATAATATATATGTGGAAGGCTGTGGTTTTTGTAACTGTGTTGTTTATGTATGGATCTTTCTTCAGTTATCCTCCTCCACGAGAGAAATGTGTGGGGCCAAATTGCGAGAAAGCTTACAAGTACAGGGATTCAAAGTCGAAGCTGCCACTATGCAGTCTCACTTGTTACAAGGCTGTTCAAGAGAAGATGCAACAACCTTCGATTCATTGCTAATTGCTTAACAAGTTTTTGTCAAATATATATTATTATGTAACACATAATTGTTTTTTAACATGAAAAAAAAACTTGGCATCCTTTGGTCAACTAACTATTGTTCAAAAGGAAACTTGGCATCCTTTGGTCAACTAACTATTGTTCAAAAGGAAACTTGGAATCATAAGAATTGAATTGACCTTTATTATTATTATTATTTTGTTATTTTCTTATCTTCGTTACTTGAAACCAACTAATACAGAGACGAATTCGTAGGAAACCCAAATTCCAGGTTCCCTTTGAAAGCTTAATCATGTTTCATCTTCTCTTGAATTGACCTTTAATTTCAGTTTACATGGTAATTTTGTTTTTCATATACTAGTCTTAAGTAGATCAAAAGAAATATCGAAGTTCAAGATGAATTTTGCTAGAAAATGTTTGATTCCACTTGGTTTCAAATTCGTTTCATACTTTGATATATGGAGCACATTTGGGGTTAGCATTGTCGAAATTTATTGGGCCTCACTTTATCCAAAAGATGAACCTCGATCGACAATAATACCAATGGGTTAAGGAGAGTTTATAGGCCTCATATTACATTTCCATTGCAAATTTCGGCCCATATAATAAAAAAGTGTGGCTGCTGGGATTCGAGCCCAGGTCTCCACGGCCACAACGTGGAATTCTTACCACTAAACTACAGCCACTTTGTTGTCAAAAGTCGGTGCGAAGTTTAAATATCCGTTTAGCCAAAATTAAGTTTTAATAACAAAGTACAACTTTCTGGCGTCAAAGTAGATGGAGAAGAGGAGAGACGGTGGTGATAATAATCGACGCCATGAACGAAGGGAACCCAAGCGATGATGTGTTGGGGTTATTTATTTCATTTAAGAACTTGGAACCAAAAGAAACTCTTAAGTGATATCAATCAAATCCAAACAACCCCCAGTTACAAAAATCATATATACTTCATCATCTAAAACAAAAATAACACTTTGGCTGCCGACCCACCTAACAAAACGACGTGTTTTAGTACCTCTTTGGATCGAAGAGAGTGGAATTTCCACACACACAAAAAAAGACATTTAACGAGGATCAATTAAAGAAACCATTGGGAGCTTGAATTTAGTTAAAAAAAGTTAGTTGCTGATAGACCAAGTCTTACAATATGCAATTGACCAGACCAGAGACCGCTAAGTTTTTCCAAAGATGAATATAAAATAAAAACCGGCTGCAAACACTATGGACCAAGACCCCGTTACCTCTCAAATTGGCGCTCGCTATACATTTCTTCCTCCGCTGGTTTCCCCAAGCTTTGTTTTGCGGTTTCTCATGTCTCCTTCTCAGTCTTGAAACTTTCAAGGTTTTTTATTTGCACCCATGAGAGTGCCTTCTGTCCACAGCCACAACTATAGAGTCCAGAGTGTTAAAATCTCAGGATCCATTTACAGCCATTTCAGGTGATGATTTCGGAGCTACTACCAGAGATTCTTCCCCATTTAGCTTTCCGTTGTCTGATGTTCCGTGTTCGGAACTGGAAACTCCATCATCCTTATGATTTTCACCATCTGAACTGCTGCTATTATTCTCTTCACTACTTCTCGAGTTCTCAGGTTCCTTTGCTACAATTGACCGTACTGCAGATCCAGTGGTGCCTGGACTTTTCTTACCCGTAAGCACTGCATGGCTCAGCGTCGAACATAGCACAGCAAATACATTTTCTCTTTTCGAATTTTTACCCAGCCGTGGTTTCTTGGACGGCTCTTGTTCTCTTTCTACGCAAGGGGATTTGCGTTTCAGCCTAAGGAGCTCGCCTTCCTCCTCCTCAGAGGCTTCTGGCTGTTTCCGAGGAGGAGGTTTATAGTCTTCATCATCCTCATCGTCCTCATAGTCAACCAAACCTCCAGACCTCGGGCTACATAGTTAATAGAAGTAGCAAGCAAACCCATTAAACAAAGATATTGCAGATACCATGAATTTTCGTTTTGGAACTACTATACCTCGAAGAAGCAGGGCTTGCAACCACTCCATTTGAAAGATGAGGCTTTGCTTGTTCTTTCTGTGTGTTGCTCGAAGCAGGTTTTTCCTTTTGTGTATTAGAAGCAGATGCAGAATCTTCTTCATCGCTGTCAGTACCAAAATGTGTGAGAAAAGTTCATTCAAGCAGAAAAAAAATAAATAATCATGGTTTTAACACCCATAGATAAACCTGTCTTCATTGAAATAATCTTCCTCCTCTTTATCCAATGCACGCTCGTCAACTCTTCTTCTTGGATCAACCGCATCAGCAGTGCTTTTCGGTCCAGCACTTTCTAAGCACTGAAGACACATTGTCAAACAAAGATACATAAGAATTTTTCCAAAGTAAAAATCAAGATCCAGAGGCAATACCTGTTCATACTTGACCTTAAAAGCCTGGATGGAGGTCAAGCACTGAAATGGGGCCAACTGGTCCCAAAACGTATCGACTATGTATTTGAGCAACAGAGTTGCATTTCCCTACACACACACACGAAAAAAAAATGATCACTAATATGATAACATACGCAGCTAGATAGACAAAAAGGGAAAAAGATGAAAAAAGAACCTTGCGTATGTGCTCAAGCAGATCTAAGACTGCAGAGTTCAGCAGATTGTACCGGTTTCCATTGGCAATGAAGACATCTATAATTGGTTTCAGCATGTCGTTCTTAACAATGTAATTCTGGACATATTCATCCTGAAATAGAAATATATTTCAGCAATTATGTCGCATTTTTTAGAACAATTTCGTCATCTGATGAGCTTCTTTGAGTCATGATAGAAAATCAAAGATAGCGTCAGTTCAGAAGAAAAGGTCAGTTGTCACAAGCAGTTTAACCCGTTACAGAAAGCCTACGATATGATACCTACCACTTACAAGAATTTGGGCAAGTAGGATAAGCTTATCTTTATCTAACTATTTCGCAAACAAAAATGATAGCTACACCAATATGACTCAATTCTTAAGAGGGAGCAGTCGGGAACTATTTCAGATGACCAATATATATCACCTAGGGTTCAAACAAATCTACTCACATGCACAGATAGGAGAGTACGGACAAATCGTATAGCAGCAACCACTAGGTATTTTTCCTTTCTCCGTGTGAGATGCAAAACCTTTTCAGTCACATTGTTTTGTAGAAAACTGCATCTGTAGACAAGAAGAAATTGCACAACAAATGTCAAATGGGATCCAGCATGAGAATAAAACAGAAAATCACCAAAATATGTATCAACATGATTACTTTGTTCTGGATGAATCTTGCATGATGCAAAAGCACAACAGTTCACATATGTTCAATAGGACTTCAGGCTTTGTGCGAATCCTTATGGATGCACCTTCAGATGTGTTGCCTAACTTCTCAGGACATGAGGCAGTAATAACATCCACTAACTCAGGTAGATGCTTCTCGTAGAAAATATCCATGATATTCGCTCTCTGCTAAAATGGCATGCATCAAAGATATAATAGAAATCAGGATGTCTATCTACCAGATTAGAATAAAAAAATTGAAAGGACACAAAATTGCAGGGCCTTAAACACTCTAGCAGATAGCTTGAAGAACATTCAATACTACGTAAATAGTAATGACAGCATTTTAAGAAAAAACTTCTATAGTGCCCTCTGCTGATCCAAGGACATGCAAGAATAACCAGTCCGGCTACAAAGTTAGAGAAAGACTCTGAACTTTTTCTTGGCAAGCTTCACTATAAATGGATTTTAAAACAGTACACAAAACAGGGTGGGGGGGATACCACCCCTTTCTAATTATCAGAAATTGAGGTATTGAAAGAAAACAAGGATGCACCTGAGCTCCACCAGACAATGCATTTGCATCCAGTAAGGTTCGGATAATTTCTAGAAATTGGCAATGCATCTTATCACCAAAGTCTTCCATCATCCCCTTGACCTGTTACCAAAAAATAGGGAGAATTATAACTTGAGTCTTACAAAGAAACAAAAAATACAAACAACCTTGCAACTGAAAAACAATCCAAAGGCTTACAGAAAATTACCAGGAGACCGAGGAGGGGGGTTCCTTCTGTCCGAACAACATACGAACGTAAAAGGTTGGGGTCTTGAGTCATGAAAAGAATCAGGATATCTGTCCTGCATCCACAACAATATTTATTTTGAGTATACAGCTTGCAAATTACCACTGAGATTTCTTAATGGCACAAGAAAATAGAAACAGAGTAACCACAATGAGCTATCAGGTTTAATTAATCGTATACCCAGTTAATACGAGTTTTTGGTCTGAAATCTGCAAGACTTCCTCTATGACATGAAAAATGCCTTCATTAATAAGGTCCCTGAAAAATCATTGAAAAGACAAGCACGCCAATTAAGAATTAGATCACTAAAGACTTCTTAAAGAAGCACTTAACAAAGAAAAGGCAATAACACTAATATAATAACTGCTACAACTGTTCAACACCAATTGCATTTAGTTTCTGGTGAGTGCATACCTAAAAAGTCGCAGCTGTTGCACCACTTGGAGGCTCTTGCTTAAGCTACAAAATTCGTGCAAGAAATATACCTATTTTATAAAGAATGAAAACACATCAGTCTGACATACTCAACGGAACAGCAATAGAGATCTATTGTTTCCATCTGTTGTCCCATGTAGATCATCTGAGCATCAGGGCTAGAGAAAGGGGATCTCAATAAAATCTCTTACTCCCAAAAGATTCCAACTAAAATAACTTTTATAAATGTCATTCACTAATACAAAACAATTGAGGCTTAGAACAAAATAACAAATGCCTCGTGAAGGCAGGAAATACCAAAATTTTCTTGGATTCCATAGATGTAGAGGGTGACCTCAGCCTTGCAAATAATTCTTGAATAAAAGTGCTATCGTCCTTCAGTAATGAAACAACCTGGAGAAGATACGCTTCAGTTAAGCAAAAATATGGGGTACATGTTTTCAATGTCATAGAATTTGTATGGACAACTTACAATGGCATTGTTTGCATGGATTACTGAGTTCAAGTTTGCAACTATAGCATCATCTAGTACTCTAGCCAAAACAACATCCTGAAAAAAGCGACAGAGGGTGAGAGACCTAATACCACCGAAAAAGAGGGTAAAAGTTTTAAGAAAAATTATGGGATCCAACCTTCAAGTAACCAATTCTGTACGTTTGGTGTATCTTCGACAGGACCAAGGGATCTTTAATTGGTATAGCCTGCAAAAATAAAGGGATATACTAATGAATCTGATAACTTTTTTTTTCCAAACACCCTAGATCAATCTTGTTTCTAAAAATCAAAGAAAAAAATCCCAAAGTATTCATAGTGAGCATGTTCTTTTCTTGCAAAAAATAAAATAAACTTTCTCTAATATTTCTGGTAGGCATAATCCGTTCTTGTAAAAGGAAAGCGTCTCTAAAAATCTCTAAGTCAAGTCTACTTTAACTGGTCCTGACCTACATGAAATCATAAGCATAAGGGAACATTGTGTTACCTCCTTAAAAACAACATGCTCCTTCAGAAAATTTCGGTGATGCTGAGAGTGAGGAACACCAGGGTCATCTGTAAGGAGAGTCAACATGCAGCGTCATTTATTGCTATATATGAGGCAGCGGCCAAGAAAAGAAAAAGCTTCACATTGGCTAAAATATATGTGGTCCCATACGCAAACCCTTAAGAAAATGTCTATTTGATCCAGCAAGAAACT
Source organism: Eutrema yunnanense (assembly GCA_002933935.1). NCBI lineage: Eukaryota > Viridiplantae > Streptophyta > Magnoliopsida > Brassicales > Brassicaceae > Eutrema > Eutrema yunnanense. The sequence continues at coordinate 186,167 of PKML01043599.1, read as the reverse complement.
ATCCACCTAATAATCAAAGAAACATAAGCTTTTGGTGTCCATGAAAGACAAATGATGAAACCACAAGAAGATTCCTCGACAGTGTAAGTATCTAGAAGGCCTATGATACAGATCCAACAGCTACAGGACTAAGGGATCATTTAGGTTCAACTAGTGATATCAAACTTACACTCAAGGCATCCGATAATTTCCATGATCAGCTCATCTCCAAATATTTTCTCCAAGATCTGAGAACTGTTGAGCAAAACTGCATATACAAGACATAAGAAATGCTGGAGATCAAGAAAAGATTCTCAAAGATGTCGATGGAAGAAATGATAATGATTTGTATGTGAATACTAACTGATTCCCTTGACAATATTGAATATCATGTGAAGGCCATCAACATTTTCCAAGTCCTCGCATATTTTAAATACACCCATCAGATTCCGGAAGAAACCATGCTGCACCAAGGGAGAAGGTAGTTTAAGGAGGTTTCAAGTAAATACTCCTCAAGACATGATAAACTATATTGATTAATATAACACTATATAAAGTTAAAAGTTGACACTGAAATCACAAACTTTGAGTAACTTAAAGATGAAATAAAACAAAATAGAGCTCAAACTATATCAATGGAGATGTTCTTGCTAGAGCTTGTTTGTAAACATGAAAAAAATGTAATCTTACTGACAGCATTAAAGTAAAACTTAAGGGTGGAGTAAGATTTTCCAGAGAGAGTGCAAGCATAGATATAACACTAACTTGAATTGGCAAGGACAAAAATACAAGAATACTTAATAACTTACATCCTTCAAAATAAGTTCAGTTAGACGCATCTGATCTGTAATGCCACTCTCTGTAACAATCTGCAAGGAAGATGGAAAGATATAACAAAATCTTTAGGAAAACATAAACCCAGGACACAAATTCAAAACATCAACGGACATTATTAGTTAACAAATCATATTGGTAGCACATACACGCTCACTAAGGGGATTAATATAATAGTGCAAAAAACTGTTCCAGTTCTGGGAGTCACCAATGGATAGAAATAGAGGCGAGGACACTTAAAAATGATGCCTTCATAAATATTTACGGCTTATTTTGCACGTTTCACCACACATGAGACATCAATAAGGCATAGGGGTAGTAGAATCTTAAAACCTTCAGTATTAGGGGAAGTGTAGTAAGCTCTACAGCAGGAAGCTCCCTCAACTCACTACTCAAGCTGTGAAATGTTTCGCCTGCTCAATCACAGATGATTACATAATCAGAAGGTAAGATAAAAAAAAAACTTACAAGAAGAAGTCTGTATGCTTAGAAAACGATCAAAAGATTCAATCACCATGAAAATGCTTTAAAAACTGCATGCATTCAGTTATTCTGAAGTCCAAATGCCCAAAGAGGCTAAGAGATCACTCACGATATCCGATAACCCGGTTACCAAGTAAAACCCTCAAGTTACTTTTACAGAAAAATTGAAATGCAAACTTTGAATCAAATTAGGATACAGTAGAATAGATTAAGAATATACTAGATATAAGAAGAAAATCACGATCAGTAAGAAGAAACGTTTCAATCACCATGCAAATGTTGAAACAAATCTTCACAAAATATTCTGAAATCCAAATGCTCTCTGATGCTAAAAGGTGGTTCAACAAACCTAGCTAAGACCCTTGCATTACTATTACTAAAAAATGAAACACACTCTAAATTCAAGTCCGTGACACAGAACAGAATATATATATAGAATCACATATATTAAATGAAGAGGCAAATCACAATAAACAAAGATCAACTAATATAAATATTCCAGAAGAAAATTCTTACTGTTCAGAGAGCTGAAATGCAAATTTCGTTGCATGGTGCAGATTTGATCCCTAAATATTACACACACCATAATTGAAGTCATGAGTATTGTGATATGTAGAAATGAAGGATGAGAAAAAGAAGATAATAGGAGAACTTTCTTAACTGACCATACATAAGAGCACCCGGCAGTCTCTTGAAAGCTCAAAGCCAATTCTGTTGAGCGCTCTGGGTCTCTCCATGAGATTATTGTGTCTGTACATTGAAACAGATACCACTCATCAACACAAAAAAAGAAAGAAAAAAAAAACAGAAACCCCAAAGATATCATAGCTAAGAAAACCACGAAGGACAAAGGCTACCTTCTTGCTTCCTGTAAATATCATCAGAGTTGATGGGATGCACAAGTAACGTTTCGTTATCTTCTTCATCAATTACACATAGACTGAGTTCTTCGGAACGCTGCACCATATAGCATTTCAATTTAGCTACAAGTCCTGAAAGTTTATTTACAGAAGAAGTGCTGCAGAATACCGGCAGCAGGAGGAATTCAGAAAGTCAATTAGAATCAAAACAGACCTCCACATAGTCGATGCTTACATGCCCAGTTCCTCGATCATCCCATTTACCATCTTCATTCAAATGATAGACCTTTACTCTCTGAACAATTGATATAAAAGTGAGAAGGCTGAGGAATGAAAACATATCCATCCTCTCAATTCAACACAACTCATCAAACAACACACGTTTCTAGTGTTTTTCATGAATCAATCTAAGAGATTCGTTTTATATCAAAAAAAGTAAGGTATACCACATGGTGGGAAAGCTACTCCAAATTATCAGGTACGTTACACAGTCCAAACACCAACGGAAACCACCCAACAGGGATGAGAATATCCAGAAAGTAAGAAAATCACAAAAAGTGAACCATAGAAACGAGTGAAATAACAAATCCCATCTTTGAAAACCGAGATAGCAATTGAATTTGCACAGTAATAAGCTGGGTAGCCATGAATTTCTTCAATAAATAACACAGCTAAGAAGCAGAGAGCGTCGTAGTATAAACAAACACAAGGAGGATACAAGGGTAAGTAGTCTAGAAGAAATTCTTCTAATCGAGAAACCCCCAGTTCGAATAAAGTGACCGAACAAGTAAACAAAGCAGAGCGAAAGACACACCTGCATCGAATTGGTATTCGATTGCGACTTTTCCGGTGCGCCCATCACTGCAAATCGAGCCGAGAAAGTGAAAATACTGACCGACGGTGGGAGACCGGAGCAAAGTTAGGGTTTTGGAGCAAGGAGACGAATTAGACGGCGACGATAAAGGCGGGAGATTCAGCTCTCGAAGGGGACGAAATCAAACAGAAAACCCTAACCACCATAAGGAGAATCAAAAAAACATTGACATTCTCTCTCTCTCTAGCTTTTTATTTCTTCTGCGAAAGCCTTCCCCAACCTTCGAAACGCGAGAGAGGCGAGAGGAAAGGGAAAAAAAATAAAAATTAAAGCAGCGGAAAATATTATAATTCTTCATACGTTATGGACAATATTCCATTAATACCCTCAGGAACCATCTGTTTTTACTGAAAAGCCATTAAGCGTAAGGCAATACATCCACACGCGCTCTCTTCCCGCGAGTCCGCTCGCTCTCTCTAAAAACGACAGCCTGTGACGTGGGAAAAATGACAAACGGAAACGTTTTGTCTGTACTTAAACACGTAAAAGCCAATCAAGAGGCGCCAGGTGGGAGTTCACGTCTGTGAGATTAGTGCAAGGAGTGTATGTGGTCAAGTAAAACACCCACATGGATCTATCCAAAGCGCACCAAAAAGGAGAGACAGGGAATCGAAACCTCGACACGAATGTATCCTTCGTGCACAGAGAAGGGGTTCTTTCGTCATCACGACTCTTTTATTTTATATTCGCCATCGACACTTCCAATAAAAACAAATATTTCGTTTACAAAAATGGGAAAATCCTAATTACTTCACCCTAAACATTATTACGTATTATTGATGTTTAGTTGTTAACAATGTGAAGACACACGGATTCATACACAACTCAGTTTGTAAATGGACTTCGATTATGGCCATTATTAGCCATGGACATTCGGATATCCGGATCCGAACCTATCGGATGTTCGGATAATCGGATGTTGGATTTAAAGATCCATTCGGATATTTTGTATTTTTCAGATCGGATCGGATCGGTTTTAATCGGATTCGGATCGGTTCGGATATGGAAATCAAGATCCGATGTAAAACCGAAAAAAATCGGATTCGAATTGTTCGGATGTTTCGGATTATCCTGTAACCAAAAACAACAAACCTATATAAAAAAACCAAAAAAACCGAACAAAAAACAAAAAAAAACCGAAAAACCCGAATAATCCGAATCCGAAGTGATTCCAGATTGATATTAGGGTTTAGGCCTTTGTCGTCGTTTAGAAAAGGGGCAAAATCGAAGAGTAGTCTGGGAAAATCAAGAGACATCATATCTAAGGTATATAAGGGTTCGGTTTTTTCGGATCCTACTTCGGGTTTCGGTTATTAACCGATCCGAACCCGAATCCGAAGTTACCTAAAATAAACATCCAATCGGGTATTTTCAAAGATCCGAACCCGAATCGAATTTTTCGGATCGGTTTCGGTTTTTTTTTTCGGATCCGGATTATATGCCCAGGGCTAGCCATTATCATACCAACGGGACTAGAGAGAGCTAGGGCTGTCAATTTGAGTGTTTATAGGCGGGTTTTGACCCGCCGTGGGCGGATGCGGGTCGAGAATTTTCAAAATGCCAAAAAGTGGGGCGGGTGCGGGTCGAGTGTTTTTAAATGCGGGACGGGTGCGGGTCGAGTAAATATTTCAACATTTTAATAGTATAAATTCTTGCCATAATATATGAATTTATGGAATATACCCACTAATTTAAAGAAAAAAACCTATAAATATCAGCCAATTAAATTCATTCTAAAATTAAGATATTTGAATCAAATAGTTTTTTAAATTAAGATATATCCTAATTAAAATCTTTCTAAAATTTTAACTTATATATATATACAAATATTTTACAAATGACTGTAACCAATGACTGTAATTTCGTTAATTAATAAAGGTTATTTAGACGGAAAAAAAAATATATACAAATCTTTAAAGAATATAATCTTCCAATCCTAATTTGCATACTATATTCCCTATATAAATATGATTCTAAGTCATTTTCCTCTCGTATCACTCGATTTTTTACAACAATAAACGTATAATTGTTTTGACAATTTGATTGTGATTAGCAAAATAGAAATATATACATATATTTTGTGTGAGATAAACTTTCATTATAGTTTTTTATTTAATTTTGCAGGATGAGTTTAATACAATATTTTCATTTGTTTGGACTCTCATACACTTTTGACACGTTGGGATCTGTTTTCTGGGCCACGATGAAGAATTTTGAGATCTGTTTTCTGGGCCACGATGTAGAATTCTGCCCTCACTTGAATCATGAAAGCCATGCTTAAACACTTGAGTACATATATTATTTTGTTTTTAGAGCTTGTTGTCTTATCTTTTACACTTTTGTTTTACTTCGTTAATGATTATATTTGTTATTTGTAGACCACGTTCATTTGTTTAATTAAATTGACAAACACAATTTAAGAAGATGTGAACATTGAATTTATCAAATTTTAATAATTAGAAAACCAATTTATTAATCATATATTTTAAAAGGTTTCTTAATTTTATTACCTATAAAATTAGTGAACATAGTACTTTATAAAAAAATATTTAATTCCAAAACCTAAACGAACGTAGAACTATTGTTTGTAAATTCATATGAACTGAAAATATATATAACAAAACGGGTCATAGAATTGAGGTAGCTAAAATCACTAATTTTGAATCATACATGTCATACTAAAAATATATTGTTCCATACAAAATAGAAAACATTAAAACAAAAACAAATTAAAACAAATAAGATTTTATTTTTACTTTTCATATTGAACTCCCGTTCTAGAGCGGATTAGAAAAAACAAATTATATCTAAACACCAAAATATTTAAGTGTCTCATATAACAAAAACTAAATATACAAAAAAAAAAAATATCTAAAGACAAAAAATAAACACAAATTATATTACAAAATTTGATTTAAAAAAAAAATGATGTGTAGACGCACGGGTTTTGAATCTAGTAATCTCATTCAAATCTTAAAACCCACAAGCGATAAATGAACAACTCCAAGAAGAACATGTGATTTTTAAAACCATATGGAATTCAGTTTTTCATGGAAACCAGAACCTAAGAGAGCTATAGGAAATAAACCAGATTGATTTCTAAAATGTGTAAATCCAGATTTTCAGGTCTACATATACGAACAAATGAAAGAATTGCATCAAATCAAGTTGCTCGCAAAATAAGAGTATGAATAGATAATGTCTGATATTAAATTGGTTCCTTTGTCTACTACAAAAAATGTTCAATTTCATAAAAACCTTTAAAATGTCTCTCTCATGAAGAATAAAGGACCTGCAGTTTCGGACATGCAGTTTCGAACCTGCAACTGTATTTGTTTCTGTCTCATTTGACTTGTTTTAGTTTGAATAAGTCTCCTGACTTGTAGGAGAAATATGAGATTCGTTCAAGTTTGTTTTCTATATTTTTGGAGCTTAAGACTCAGTAGGTTGGTGTCGTGAAAAGGTCTATATAAAGACCAAGTCTATTCTTAATGAAGATCAAGCAATTTCAGTTTCTCTTCCTGTAAAACTCTGTTTTGTTTCGAGATCTTTGAAACCAAAACTAACAAGTGGTATCAGAGCCATCACATGCCTGGTACGTGTGAGAGAAAACATGAGTGAAAAAGATGCAGTAATCATTCCCAAGTTTGACGGAGACTATGAGCATTGGGCAATGCTCATGGAGAACTTGCTGAGATCCAAGGAGTGGTGGGATCTCATCGAGAAAGGAATCACGCAACCGGAGCCGAATGTGATTCTGAACGGCGCTCAGAGAACGGAGCGTGCGGAAATGATCGTGAAAGACCACAAAGTGAAGAACTACTTGTTTGCGTCAATCGACAATACGATACTCAAAACAATTCTGAAGAAAGACACATCGAAGGATCTGTGGGATTCGATGAAGAAGAAATACCAAGGTGATGATAAAGTGAAGAGTGCTCAATTGCAGAGGCTGAGAAGAAGCTTTGAAATTCTCGAGATGAGAATGGGAGAAACGATCGCTGATTATTTCTCGAGAGTAATGGAGGTTACCAATGATATGAGGAATCTTGGAGAAGAAATGTCGGATTCCAAGGTAGTGGAGAAGATTTTGCGAACTCTCGCAGAGAAATACACATACATAGTATGTGCGATCGAGGAATCAAAGGACATCAAAGACATGACTGTAGACGGACTGCAGAGCTCATTGATGGTCCATGAGCAGAACCTGAGCAGGCATGAAGGAGAAGAGAGAGCTTTAAAGGTTGAAGGTCAATGGAGACCAAATGGAGGAAGAGGCAGAGGAGGTTATTCAAACAGGGGAAGAGGACGAAATGTTTATCAAGGAAGAGGACGAGGAAACTCTTCTTTCAACAAAGAAAGAGTTGAATGCTTTAAATGTCACAATCTGGGACATTACAAATCTGAATGTCCAGAATGGGAGAAGGAAGCCAATTATGTAGAGATGGAGGAAGATCTGCTACTAATGGCGCATGTTGAAAACTTGAAAGAAGAAGAGGAGCAGATTTGGTTCCTCGATTCTGGTTGTAGCAACCACATGTGTGGAACCAAAAACTGGTTCATCGAGTTGGACAACCATTTCAAACAGAATGTCAAACTTGGTGATGATCGAAGAATGGCAGTAGAAGGAAAGGGAAATCTGCGGTTGGAGATCAATGGGAGAGTTCAAGTCATCACCGATGTCTACTTTGTTCCTGGACTGAAAAATAATCTTTTCAGTGTAGGACAGTTGCAACAGAAGGGTTTGAGGATCATAATTGAAGATGATCAATGTGAGGTGTGGCACAAACAAGAAAGGAGGGTAATCATGCATTCAACGATGTCCAAGAACAGAATGTTCATAATCTTGGCAACTGTCAGAAAAAGGAAAGAAGTAGAAGAAGGTAATTGTCTGCAGGTGATGGAGAAAGCAGACGACCTGTGGCATAAGAGATTTGGTCATCTCAATCACAAAGGGTTAAAAACTCTAGAAGAAAAGAAGATGGTGAATGGACTGCCCAATCTCAGTCAAGGAAAGGAAGAAATTGCGTGTGAGATTTGCTTGAAAGGAAAGCAAAATCGAGACAACATTCCAAGGAAGAGCTTGTGGAAGTCTACTAGAAGCCTGCAGCTTGTCCACACTGATATTTGTGGACCGATCACTCCTATATCAGAGAGTGGAAAGAGGTACATCATCAATTTCATTGATGACTTCAGTCGAAGATGTTGGACTTACTTCCTTGCTGAAAAATCTGAAGCATTCAAGTTCTTCAAAGAATTCAAAGCTGAAGCTGAAAGAGAGTTGGGGCAAATGCTGGTATGTTTACGGTCTGACAGAGGAGGAGAGTATAACTCGAAAGAGTTTGAAGATTATTGCAGAAGCTATGGGATAAAGAGGCAACTGACAGCTGCATACACACCGCAACAAAACGGAATTGCAGAGAGGAAGAACAGAAGTGTCATGAATATGACAAGGTGTATGTTGTTGGAGAGATGCGTTCCAAGGAGATATTGGCCTGAAGCAGTTCAATATGCAGTGTATATATTGAACAGGTGCCCATCAAAGGCACTAGAAGATGTAACACCCGAGGAGAAGTGGAGTAATCACAAACCGTCTGTTGAACATCTCAGGATATTCGGAAGCATTGCATATGCACTTGTGCCATACCAGCGAAGAATCAAACTGGATGAGAAGAGCATCAAATGTGTAATGTTTGGAGTGAGCAAGGAGTCAAAAGCATATAGACTCTACAACCCTGAGACAAAGAAGATATTGGTTAGTAGAGATGTTCATTTTGATGAAACTCAGAAATGGGAATGGGAAGAGAACCAGCATGAAAGGGAGCTGACTTGGTATGAATCGGATACAGAACCTGCAGCAGAAGAAAATGCAGGAACTGCAGAAAATGATCATGAAAATGACGAACCTGCAGGAGAAGTCAATGAAGAAGAAGAAGAAGAGGCAGAAGAAGAAACACAGCCGATCAATACAACACAAAGAGAAATGAGAAGAGAAAGTGGGAGACAAACTCAAAAGCCGATGTGGATGAAAGACTATGTTTCAGGAGAAACAGGATTTCTCATAACAGAAGACGGTGAAGATATCTTTGCCATGTTTGTTGGATCAGATGATCCAGATTGTTTTGAAGATGCAGCTCAACAAGAAGTGTGGAGAAAAGCGATGGAAACCGAGATTACATCAATAGAAGAAAACAACACTTGGGAGTTAGTTGACTTACCTGAAGGAGCTAAAGTCATTGGTGTGAAGTGGATCTTCAAAACAAAGCTCAATGAGAATGGAGAGATAGACAAGTTCAAAGCCAGACTGGTTGCAAAAGGCTACCATCAAAAACATGGTGTGGACTTTCATGAAGTATTTGCTCCAGTGGCAAGATGGGACACAATCAGGTTGATTCTTGCTATTGCTGCAGAGAAAGCTTGGGAAGTGTTTCAGTTAGATGTCAAGAGTGCATTCCTACATGGGGAATTGAAGGAGAATGTCTTCGTGGAGCAACCAAAGGGATTTGAGGTACTGAACGAATCCGACAAAGTTTACAAACTGAAAAAGGCTCTTTATGGTTTGAAACAAGCCCCAAGGGCCTGGTACAGCCGCATTGAAGGATATTTTGTGAAAGAAGGGTTTGGAAAATGCTACTGCGAGCATACATTGTTTGTGAAGAAAGAAGGAGAAAGCATCTTAATTGTGAGTCTCTATGTTGATGATCTTATTTACACAGGAAACTCAATTCAGATGCTTGAAGAATTCAAGAAATCAATGATGAAGGAATTCTCAATGACAGACTTGGGCAGAATGAAGTATTTCTTAGGTGTTGAGGTCATTCAATATGGAGAAGGAATCTTTATAAACCAGAGGAAGTATGCTGATGAAATCATGAAGAAGTATGGTATGGAGGAATGTAACGCAGTAAGAAACCCTACTGTACCGGGTCAAAGGCTAACCAAAGCAGGAGCAGGCGATGCAGTGGATCCAACAATGTTCAAACAGCTTGTTGGAAGCTTAAGGTATCTAACTGCAACAAGGCCTGACTTGATTTACTCTGTAAATTTGGTTAGTAGGTATATGGAGAAGCCAAATGAGCAGCATTTGCTGGCTGCTAAGAGGATCTTGAGATATGTTCAAGGAACCAGAGGTTTTGGTATTCGATACAAGCGAGGAGGAAAGAAAGAACTGGTTGGATATGTGGATAGTGACTATGCAGGGGATGTTGATGACATGAAGAGCACCTCTGGGTACGTCTTCATACTGGGAGAAGGTGCAGTCTCTTGGGCTTCTAAGAAACAACCAATAGTGACACTATCCACAACTGAAGCAGAGTTTGTATCAGCAGCATATGGAGCATGTCAAGGAGTGTGGCTCAGAAACGTTTTAGAAGAAATTGGAGTCAGTCAAGAAGAAGGTACCACTCTATTCTGTGATAACAGTTCAACAATAAAGTTATCAAAGAATCCTGTGTTACACGGGAGAAGCAAGCATATTCATGTTCGTTATCATTTTCTACGAGAGTTGGTAAATGATGGAATTATTCAGCTTGATTATTGTTCTACACAAGAACAGATTTCTGATATCATGACTAAGGCAGTAAAGCTTGAGGTATTCGAGAAGCTTAGGAGAAGAATGGGAGTATGTTCTAAAGATGAGTAAACTGGAAGGGAGCTGTTCCAGTTTAGGGGAAGGAATGAAGAATAAAGGACCTGCAGTTTCGGACCTGCAGTTTCGGACCTGCAACTGTATTTGTTTCTGTCTCATTTGACTTGTTTTAGTTTGAATAAGTCTCCTGACTTGTAGGAGAAATATGAGATTCGTTCAAGTTTGTTTTCTATATTTTTGGAGCTTAAGACTCAGTAGGTTGGTGCCGTGAAAAGGTCTATATAAAGACCAAGTCTATTCTTAATGAAGATCAAGCAATTTCAGTTTCTCTTCCTGTAAAACTCTGTTTTGTTTCGAGATCTTTGAAACCAAAACTAACATCTCAGACGATCAAAAGACCTATTCTTCAACACCGGCATTCTCGCCGCTATTTACGTTGTGCTTCCTTGCGTACCTCTGATTCCTCGGGAACTTAGGATCCATCTGAAATATTTCACCAAACGCAAATCAAACTCTGGAACTGACTCCGTAGGTTTGATGTGTAACAAGAGATAACTTACTCATTTAGTGGAGGTGTGTGTGACGGTGCCTCCTTGGCTTCTTGAGACCGTTCTTATGCGCTTTGGCCGACCGGTTATGCGCGGTATGATTCTTCGACTTCGGCATCTATATCACAATAACACAATACCACTACTCAAAATAAAAACAGAAGCAAACATTAGTAATGGGAGAGAGATGAGTTATGCTCAACGGCTAGAGTTTGCTTTCCGCGGTACAAGAAGCTAACATGGATTTATAGTGAAGCTTAAATGACCAAAATGCCCTAATATATCATATATGGGCCCACCAAATCTTCCCGTTACAAATTATACAAAGTCCATTAAAGGAACGCATAAGGCCCATATCAAAGTATTCGAAGGCAACGAGGATACACACGCCCGAGAACGCCGATTAATTTAAACCATGGTTCTTTCAGTCTTGCCACCAACACTTTATTAATCTATACTAGGGATTGATCCCCGCGCGAAGCGCTTATTTGACATTCATGTTTTATAAATTTGTTTATATACTATTTTTTAGGAAATATTTTTTTTTTAATTTCGAATTTTAGTTTAATAGTCGGATTATGTTTATAGTTGCATTGTGTGTACGTGTATGCGTTTTATTTTTTTCTCCTCATTAGTGTTTGTATATAACAACGGTTTTCTTTTAATTATGTTGTTAACTTATGTTGAAATATTGTTTTTTTATGTGTTTATATATTGTATGTGACTACTGTGTGATTCTAATTACAGTTTTATATTTATTTTTGTTTAATACCATTTCAAATCTCTCATAAGTTAAATATTTAATTGAACGTATAATATTACATTGTTGTTCCGGAATCTATAGTTCATATTGAGGCCAATTATAACCTCATCAGCCCGTCTACACATTAACTAAACAAACCACTTACATTTGATGATAAATGATTTAAGTACATGTACATATTTGAGTATTTAAAATTATATTTTTATGTACGTATAGTTTTAGGTTGTTTAGAATTACACCCTCTAATAGGAAATCTTTTCTAATGTTTAGGCCTTTATGCTTATATATATTCTGGCCCAAGTATTGATTTCTTCGTGAAAGACCGCTGACAAAAGATCTGTGATTTTTTCCTTGTTCCCCATCTCCGAAAAACATATCATCTCTAGCTTCTAAAAATTCAACTAATCCCACTCCCAGAAATGTATGCATAGAGCATGTCTATGTATGCAACTTTTATCCAAATATATATATACTTTAGCAATTGTTGGTGACATACTTTATGCTATAAAAAGTGTTCGTTACACTTTAGCTAAATCGTGGAAATAAACTATATCTTTTGTTAATATGACTTAATGATATTGTGCATTTTATTACTTTTACTATATAGAATATTGTAGTGATGACGTGGATAGCTAAAATTGAAATAAAATTCTCCCATTATATAATAGAGTAATTCTATGCTTCGCGCGTTGCGCGAGATACCATTTTTAAACAGCTATCAATACGAATCGTTGAATATAAATATAATCATTTGAAGTTTTTAAAATCATTTATGTTAACATTTGTATAAACAACAAACTTATTTTACCAAATGATATAAAACATAGATATTGCCAAATATAACTTTTTCCTTGAAAAAATAATAAATCATTCAGGTGAAAACTTCCTAAGAGGAAGAAACGGTATCGACAACCATCTTATGACCTTTTATCCCAAAAAAAATTTCTTCCAGATTCAGGTCCCGTGAAGATATGTTCTTAGAAGTTTTAATGTTCACTATTAACCTAATCATACAAATGATTAAATACCAATGGGAACTTACCACCACCCCGAAATTAATGTAAATAGACCAAGTTTAAATATCAGTAAATAAATAGTAAATGCAAATGTGTAAACATAATACTCATGACGTTACAATAGTTTTGGTAAGCATGTTTTACCCACCGAAACAAGTGCATTGTGGCATATATATATAAATTGTCGACCAAGTCATAAACGTTCCTATCTAATATCACTAATTACGTTGCATGGTCAAACAATTTAATATTTTTATATAAAAAACTCATTAATTTCACTTGCTAAAAAAGATTAAATTTTGTTATTATTATTTTAGTTTTGTGTATACATATTTGATATTTCTGAACTTTAGTCAATTTTTTCACACTTTTTAATGTCAATTTTGTTGTTATCTTGCACTCGTTCCCTTTCCGGCAGTTATTTCTTTTCACTTTCTCTTCACTCACATATAAAAGATTGGAAAGTGATTTGATTTTCAACTCATTGTAGAACTATTTTCTCCTTTTCATCTTCATACACTATGCTTTCTCTTATCAGTTGCATGAACTTTTTGATGATTTGAGTGTCAAAAAATCTTACTGGCGATACACATTTGTTGTGGCGAGGATGTTCCCACCTATTGTGATGCACGTCAAATCTGCTTATTAAATATCGATTCTTGTCTTTGAACCCGTTTCTATCTACCAGACATCATATATTATTGACACACCTTGCACTTTAACCTTACTATTTTTTTTTTAAAACAAAAATTCTCGCATGATATATTTTTTCATCTATATTATATTATGATTTTAGCTACACATAATTTATGATTTTGATTTTCTTAAAATGTATAACTTGTTGCAAAAAAATGTAACTTAAAAACTCATTAAAAAGTTTAAATTTTTCTTGAAAAATAACTTATTTTGAGTAAAAACAGTTTAAATTTTGTATTTACTATTACAATTAACTTGTAATTTTTTATTATCCTAAATAATTTGTAAATATTAGAAAAATTCTTTTTGATCCATTTAATATATTTTAACGTGATAATTGTTTTTCATATTTCTTAAAAAGTAATATCTGCTCTATTAACTATATGATATATAATTTTATATTCATCTAATTTCTATTCATATTTTTTTATTGTGTTGTATTTTTCTCCTTTTTTGTAAATTTTAATTTGATGAGAAATGATAATTATAAAAAGTGTATTAATTAATTGAGTTATCAACTTTAGTGTAAGTGTTCTTTTCTCTTTTTTTAATAAAAAAATAATAATTATTACAAAGTGTAAATTAATTGAATCATAAACTTTAGTTTTAGTTTTCTTTAATTTTAATTTTCTTTTTTTTTCTTTTTTTGTTGCTGATGTGGACACTATTGAGAGAAAACCCTCCTATTATATAATAGATTTTCATTTTATTTAGGCCATCGTGACTTTAAAAGTTTTGTTTTCCAAATTATTTCCAAAGTATTATCACCAATTTAGCGATTTGAGACAATGGTTCAATTCTACGCTGTTTTAAAATACACAAGAAGGGCAATAGATAGTTGTAATGGTCGATCAAAATTTCCATACCAACCTGACTTAGAGAAAACAGAAAAGAATTTTATAAATCTTTAACCCAAAGAGATAAATGAACAACTACGCGGTGATGCGAAAAGCCATTTAGAATTTTAATGTTTAGACCAATGTACTATCACCAAACCAGAACCTAGATAATCAGTAGCAGAAATGGTTGAAAGAAGACCCAGATCGTTTCGAATGTCACCCAGATAAACCCTACATATGTAGATCCAGATGGCTTTCAAATTTAAGGTATACATCAAACACATGCACAATTGAAAGGATTGAATCAAGTCAAGAAATTCGAAATTAAGAGAATGAGAAAAGAAAATCCCTGACATAAAATTAAGGCCTCGATAAAAAGAGTACACACAGAAACCACTTGCGTAAACATAATCAAACGAAATGATAAGGGAAAAGTAAAATTGGTTCTTTTGTTTAAAAGAGTCTTAATTCATAGGAACCTCTAAATGTTTCAGTGAAACAAAAGCTTATTCTTCAACGCCGGCATTCTCGCCGCTATTGACGTTGTGCTTCCTCGCGTACCTCTGGTTCCTCAGGAACTTAGGGTCCATCTGGAACATTTCACAAAGATAGAGAAACAAAATCAAACTCCGAAACTAAACTCAATAATTAGGTGTAATCGATACTTACTCCTTTGGTGGAGGTGTGACGGTGCCTCGTTGGCTTCTTGATTCCGTTCTTGTGGGCCTTGGCCGACTGGTTATGCGCCGTGTGATTCTTCGACTTGGCCATCTCTGTGAAAACGCCGGAATCAACAATATTCAAATTTCAGTCAATCCCAAACGAAACAACCGAGAAAACGAATACAGAGATCGAGCGGATAGAAGAATCAAACCTGAGTAGGGGAAGAGAGGGGAGATCTGCTCGGCTAGGGTTGCTTTCCGAGATACAAATACGGCCTCTGCAACAAAAACCCTAACTACATATTCAATTTATAGCGACTTAAAATGACGAAATTGCCCTCATATGGGCCTTTAAAATCTGGCCCGGCCCGTTGTGAATCATAGAAGTCCATAAAATGAACCAGATATATTTTTAAAAACTTACTCTTGCTTCAAAATAAGTTCAGTTAGACTCATCTGATCTGTAACAATGTGCAAGGAAGATGGAAAGATATAAGGAAATCTTTAGGAAAACATAAACCCAGGACACAGATTCAAAGCATCAACGGACATTATTAGTTAACAAAAAACTTGCACATATTGATAAGCACATACACGCTCACTAAGGGGATTAATATAATAGTGCAAGAAACTGTTCCAGTTCTGGGAGTCACAAATGGATAGAAATAGAGGCGAGGAAACTTAAAAATGATGCCTTCATAAATATATTACACACACCATAATTGCAGTCATGAGTATTGTGATATGTAGAAATGAAGGATGAGAAAAAGAAGATAATAGGAGAACCTTCTTAACTGACCATACATAAGAGCACCCGGTAGTCTCTTGAAAGCTTAAAGCCAATTATGTTGAGCGATCTGGGTCTCTCCATGAGATTATTGTGTTGAAACAGATACCACTCATCAACACACACACAAAAAAAAACAGAAACCCCAAAGTTATCATAGCTGAGAAAACCACGAAGGACAAAGTCATCAACACTATTTGTTCTTAACTAGAAATAAAGAACGCGATAACTAAAGAAAGATCTTAGTTAACAAAAAAAAAATGACAAATATTTTGGTGTAAAAATAATTAATTGTTATAAACTATGATATTATAAGGTGAGGTATATATATATATGTATGTGTGTATACATATATTTGTTGTGTATAGAATAGACGAGAGAGAGACGAGAGAATGATGTAGGGGGAGACGAGAGAGAAAGAAGATGTGACTTCTTATTATTGCTATTGTCTCTCGCTTACAAAGCATAACAAGGAGTATTTTCAGCTAGAAATAAGATTTTCCTTTATGTAATTATATGTCTGGCAGTTAATTTACATATGAATTATCCTTTGAACTTCAGGTTCATATTTATATGAGGATCCATGATAATTCATTTCGGAAAATCTCATCTATTAGCTGTTTATAAATGCTTCTGGCATTTGATTTGCAGCACATCTTGAATAGTGATCCTTTGAACTTTGAACTTCAAGTTCATACTCATTTGTTCAAGGATTCGAACTATTCAACGATTCTCCCTATAATAATGATATGCAAATCTTTTGATAAGCACATCTTCCACTGATGATTCAATATACTTTATGGGTCTCACTATTATACAGTGTGGTGGATGCATATATTGCATACCCATAAATTTCCAAGCAAAGAATAGTTAATCTTTGATTGAATCAATTAGATGAAATGAGAGAATATTTCATCTTGTAATCTTCTGGATTTACTTTATAAATAAACCATCAGATCCATTTTAAATGTGAACACAATCTTCTGGATGTTCCACTTACTTTCATCCTGGAAACATAATCCTGCAGCAACAATACCGGGCAAATGGATACACGAAGTATTCAGAGTTGATGCAAGTTCTGTTGGTGGCAGAACAAAATAACGAACTCGTGACGTTAAACCATCAGTCTCGTCCAACTGGATCAGCTCCATTCCCAGAAGTGAATGTTGCATCATCCAATAATTGGCAAAATGGACGTGGACGCGGTCGAGGTAATGACCGTGGTCGTGGACGAGGATATGGACGTGGATATGGACGTGGACAAAAAAGAAAGTTCCGTCCTAATGATGTCAATACTGGAAGAAATAATAAAAGATTCAAAGGAAATGAAGTTGGTCGCAAGCAACATGAGAATGCTTGCTACAGATGTGGCATAAAAGGACATTGGGCCCGTACCTGTCGTACGCCAAAACCTTTAGCCGATCTGTATCAAGTAACACAAAAAAAGTTACTCTCTTCTCTCTCTACCGTCTTTCTCTATCTCCCTCTGACTTCTCTCTTTCTCTTAGTAAACATATCTATATATAATATTATATTTTATAACATTAATCAGATAATTAAAAATTATTATGTCTAAGAAAAAAGAGAATTAAAAGTTATAAAGTTAATATATAAGAGTGCTTCTTTTCAGGCCTCTTTACGTTGTTGTCAAATTGTCCCTCCCTGCCTATTTAAACTCTTCACTTTTTACTCCCAAATCTTTTTTAGGGTTTTTTTTGGCTCCGCAAGATCTATATATATTTGCGTGTGCTTTGATCGAGTAAAATTTCCACTTCTTTTTTCCTTTAATCGGATTTTTTTCTTTCGAGCGAGAGCCATGTCGCTGAGACCAAACGCGAGGACTGAAGTCCGCCGGAACCGGTACAAAGTTGCGGTGGATGCGGATGAGGGACGGCGGAGGAGAGAGGACAACTTGGTGGAGATCCGTAAAAGCAAGCGCGAGGAGAGTCTGATGAAGAAGAGGCGTGAGGGTATGCAAGCTCTTCAGGATTTCCCTCCATCTTCCACCTCTTCTCATTCCGCCGCCTTCGATAAGAAGGTGAATTCTGGGGTTTTGGGATAAAGCGATCGTATCTGTAGTCGGTTTCTAGTTTTTTTTTTTGGTTTCATGTCGGCTTAGTGAGGTCTTAGGGTTTCGTTTTTGGTCCGATTGGAGAGTTTTTGATTCGGATATACTGGCCACGGTTATTGTTTTGTTTTCTGACGATTGAATTCCAAATTCTTCGTAGTTGGAGAGTTTGCCGGATATGGTCGCTGGTGTTTGGTCGGATGATCCTTCTTTGCAGCTCGAGTCCACTACTCAGTTCAGGAAGCTTCTCTCTATCGGTAATGTTTATGTTATTAAATCTCTTCGTTTCGCTTTTTGAAATTATTTTGACTGTCCCCTTATATTTTGTCCCTGTTGGTATTATATTTGCGCAGAGAGAAGTCCTCCTATCGAAGAAGTGATAGGTTCTGGTGTCGTGCCTCGGTTTGTGGAGTTTCTTAAGAAGGAGGATTACCCTCAGCTTCAGGTGAGAGAATACCGTCTCTCTCTCTCTCTCTTGCTATTTAATCTTTTGTGTAATCTTATGTTTATGATCTTCTACGATCCTTTCTAGTTTGAGGCAGCTTGGGCTCTAACAAACATTGCATCTGGGACATCTGATCACACAAAGGTTGTAATCGATCACAATGCTGTTCCAATCTTTGTCCAACTTCTTGCTTCTCCTAGCGACGATGTCCGTGAACAGGTACGATACTTCTGATGATTATCATATAGTATGTGAGATTATGCGATTATAGTTTTGTAAAATCCTGATCTCAACATTACGCTCTAACCTGTAGGCTGTATGGGCGTTGGGTAATGTTGCTGGTGATTCAACACAGTGCCGTGATCTTGTTCTTAGTTGTGGGGCACTGACACCGCTGCTCCATCAGCTAAATGAGCATGCCAAGCTGTCCATGCTTAGAAATGCCACATGGACCTTGTCAAACTTCTGTCGTGGCAAGCCTCAGCCTCACTTTGACCAGGTCTTTTCTTTTTCCTCTTTGTTTTGTTTCTTCGATGTATATCTCCAGTATTCTTTTTAACATATGAAGCATGATTAACAGGTGAAACCCGCTCTTCCGGCCCTTGAACGACTAATTCATTCGAATGATGAAGAAGTCTTGACAGATGCCTGTTGGGCTCTCTCATACCTCTCTGATGGAACCAATGACAAAATCCAGGCTGTCATCCAGGCCGGTGTTGTCCCAAGACTTGCTGAACTTCTCCTGTCAGTACCCTTTTTTAACTCTCTTTATTTTCTGTCCCCTTCACACATGTGTGAATATATCTTGACACCCTGCTCTTGATTTTGCAGCCATCCTTCTCCATCTGTGTTAATTCCTGCACTTCGATCTGTTGGAAATATCGTTACTGGAGATGATGATCAAACCCAGGTATGAATTCCATGTCTATTGAATTTCTCGCAATACTTAGGTTGGGGACATCGAAAAAGATAGTATACCTTTTTGCTTTCGGCGAGGGATAGCTTTGTGTATAAGCACAACAATGGACTGTGGAGAACCCTTTGGCCTTTAGGAATAGGTCCGAAGATACGACTAGAACTTTTTATAACTGAACTGCTGGGAGAAACATGTTGAAGTTAGTGATATACCATGTATATTATCTAATCAAAGACTAGTATATGCGATGAAGTGTTGACCAATGGCATGCTGCCCCCTTGTTGTTATGTGATGTTTAACCTTTGATGAAAAAATTGGGAGGGTTGAATGCTTATCATTGGACCTCCCTCTGTCCATATTAGTAGATAGGATGCAGTGCCTTTTTTGCTATATGTTACTTGTGTTTTATTTTTGCTGCAATGAATTCTTGCGCTAAAACTAACAACCAATCAACTATAATATTGTTGAAATTTGTTTTTTCATGAGTCAATCAAAGCTGACTTGTATTCCAATGAACTTCTTCTCCAGTGGGTGATCAGCAGTGGTGCTCTACCTTGTCTTGCCAACCTTCTCACTCAAAACTACAAGAAAAGCATAAAGAAGGAAGCTTGCTGGACGATTTCAAACATCACAGCAGGCAATAAAGAACAGATCCAGGTAGGCAGTTCCTACTGTTTCATCATGTGTTCTGTACCCTTGTGCTTCCAGACTTCTATGATCTATTCATTAATTGTGTGCTTTTCTTTTCTTTTTTTCCAAATTTTGCAGAAAGTTGTTGAGGCTAATTTGATTCCCCCCTTGGTTAATCTGCTTCAAAATGCTGAATTTGACATTAAGAAAGAAGCTGCGTGGGCAATTTCAAATGCAACTTCAGGTGGTTCTCATGATCAAATCATGTATGTCACTGTCTTTTTTACCTTGCTCCAACCTCCAACTTTCAGTTCCTTCTCTCTTATATACACTTTGGGTTTGTTGTGTATCAATGTTTTGTTCCCGTTGGTTATGCAGATACCTGGTGGAGCAAGGATGCATAAAACCATTATGCGATCTCCTGGTAAGCCAGGATCCAAGAATCATAACAGTCTGCCTTGAAGGATTGGAAAACATATTGAAGGTGGGAGAGTCGGAGAAGAAGTTGGGTAACACAGGAGACATGAACTCTTACGCTCAGCTGATTGATGAGGCAGAAGGGCTAGAAAAGATCGAGAACCTTCAGAGCCATGACAACAATGAGATATATGAGAAGGCTGTTAAAATTCTGGAAACATACTGGCTTGAAGAGGAAGATGAAGAGACACAACAACCTCCAGGTGTTGATGGTTCTCAGACAGGGTTCCAGTTTGGAGGGAACCAAGATTCAGTCCCGTCCGGGGGATTCAACTTCAGCTGAAGGTAAGAAGGAGCAAGAACCATAAAACATCTAACAAGCTCTATTCATGAAAACCTGCAAAATCTGACATATAGATCTGAAACACAAACCCACAGGAATGGAATTGGAAGTGCAGCTTGAAAATGGTGAAACGTCAGAGTCAGTCGGAGTCTAGTTTCATTACTGGGATTATACAGCCCTGGTCTGGTCTGAGAGGGCTATACTGGGTGGTCGGTTTAATAGTACAGAGTCTGAGAAAGTGTTTGGTTCTAATGTCCAGGGCTATTTTTTTGAATGACCGGTACACACCGGTCGCGACTCTACTTTTGTGTTGTTTTTCAAGTTTGGAGGGTTATAATTTTTTTTACTGGAGTCTTGTTTCTGTGTTGACGACAGTTTGTATGTCGGTCAAAAGTAAAACCACAAACCTTTTTTGTCTTTAATTTGTGGAAACCAAATGCTCTTTTGGTGTCTTGTTTTCCAAAGGAATGGTAGTTTGTTTTCGAGTTGTGATAGTCAAATCTTGCAGTTGATGATCATGGCAAAACAAGAAATGTGTTATTATTTGAATTATGAAATAAGGCCGAGTCAGTAGACAGACAATGATTTATTGCCGAAATAAATAAATATATATCGAATTTAACTCATTTATTGCCTTATCGTCTAAAACCCCGTCAAGACTGAAAAACCTTAAAAGCTATAAAAACTGAAATCATTTTCTCACTCTTGATTCCCAAAATGGCTCTTGTTCAATCCACAACACTTCCACCCTTCAACGGCACCTTATCGCCGATACTATCTTCCCTCCATGCTCCGTCGTCTCTATTTGCCCGGAGAAAAATCCGACCGGTATCCTCGCCGTTCTCCTCCTCCACCGCCCGAAGCTCACCCTTCTCGCCTCCATTGATACGTCCGCGGAAGCTTCTCTGCGCTCCGCCTCGCGGAAAGTTTGTTAGAGAAGATTATCTTGTGGTATGGCCAATTTCACGCGATTTCTCGCCTTCTCTCTCTCTCTATCCCTCCATGTTGTCTTGTCGGTTTCGAAGTTTTCATGTTTAATTTCGTTTAACGATTTCGATATTCCTTTTAGATTTCCTGGGGAATTGAGTTGGTTGGAGGCAATATGACATTTTTTTCCCAGGATCTGGTCATCATCGATGTAGTTATATAAGGATAATGTGTGTGTGCTTGTATTCCTCAAATATTCGACCAATGCACTGCTAAATGCTTCATAAATAAGATTGCTTCATTTGAATCTTATTGATGACTCTTGAGAACATCAAGCGGGGAGCCTCACTGCTCGTAGGAATGATGTTTTTCCTTTCTTGATGGTTTGACAGAGGAAATTGTCAGCTCAAGAACTTCAAGAGCTGGTGAAAGGAGAGAGGAAGGTGCCACTGATTGTCGATTTTTATGCAACATGGTGTGGTCCTTGTATCTTGATGGCCCAGGAACTCGAAATGGTATCATCATCGCTCACCTTTTTACATTTTCTCCATTTTATTTGCTTAGCCTCCTAGTATGCTTATATTATTAACAAGCATTTGACTCTTAGAACCACTAGTTTGTGAATATATTTACTTGAATCTTGAAATGTGATGTAAGTTTTCTTTTTTTTTGCCAAGTCTAGTGCATGACTATTGTAACTAGCCTGGGGGTTGAGCATTGAATTGTAGCTGTTCCAGCTTAGCAACAGATCTTACGGTTAGTCGAGAGCGCAGGTTTAAAGAGGAGCAATGAGAATGCATTGGGGACATTCTAGATTTGTTTAAGGTCTTGGGGTGGGTAATGGTAGAGAGTTTATAAACCTCTCTCGTCAATCAAGTCTCTTCTACGGTGTAGTACTTGGGTGAATTGGATAGAAAAGGTGATTTACCGGTTCCAATCTTATCAGTGTTTCACCCCATTCCTTATGGTGAAGATACCTTGTCGTGAAGTTGGCATGTTTCCATTTTCAAAAGAAATTATCTCGTTAGAATTGTGTTAAGGTAATTTTGTTCTTTGTGAAACAGCTTGCAGTAGAGTATGAGAGCAATGCAATGATTGTGAAAGTTGATACAGATGATGAGTACGAGTTTGCACGCGACATGCAGGTAATTCTTAACTTTCAGCTTCTGTTTTTTCATCAATCACCCCTCGGCGTATCAATGTGTTGCATTACAAATAACCATATCTTGTGATGCAGGTTCGGGGCTTACCTACATTGTTCTTCATCAGTCCTGACCCAAGCAAAGATGCAATCAGGACAGAAGGGCTAATTCCATTACAGATGATGCGCGATATCATTGACAAGGAGATGTAAAGTCTTAACTGCGGAAACACTTTCTTGCTTTAGGATTGAATAGAATCGCCGAATTGTAGGATTGGTACCGAGTTATCGGCATTTGAGAATGTCATCTAGGTTTCATAGATGAATGAATGTAATCCAAGAATCTTATGTGTTATGCCTTAACTTTTAAGCTTGCCATGACTGCTTTAAAGCATTTTAGTTTTCAGAAGAGGCTTGTGGTTTGGATCTAATTGAGGGATATAAATGCGAAGCAGAAGATCTGAGCCGTTCGAAGTACATCTAAATCACGGTCCTGTCCGGGTAGATTTATTAATTTCGAAATCAACATGAAAGCCGAAATAATGTTAAGAAAATTTATCTGGAAACTTAAATCTATAATCAAAAATATGGAATCTGGACAGCCTCCTGGTCTGTTGTCTCTTTCCAACTGCTCTTTCTTAGTTTTATCGGACGGTTTCCAACATACTTTCCTGTGTGTATTCATATGAAAGTCCAAACAGAATGTATGTTCAATGGCAATGACTATGAACCAATAATCAAATAACCCGTTCTGAAGCAAACAATACCGGATGATACAACCCCGCTGTTTCAGAAACCGTCGAACGAGAACCTAACCAACCAAACCAACCCTGACCTATCAAAGACTAAAATCCCCATAAACAACAACAAAGACCTACGATAACCAAAACCGATGGAGAAACCAAACCAAAGGAGCAGGAATTCAGACAGAAGAAGCACAAACGAATCACCCTCCACAACTTGCAATGGCCAAAACCTTCGGCGAGAAACAGAAATCGCAACCTCAAAAATCGAAAATCCAGACCAAAGCCACTGAACCTTGCAAGATTCGCAAACGGAAATGCCTAACCCTGCAAAATTCGCCGCCGCATCACAGCTCAGACCCACACCGCGAATCTCGCCGCTGCTCCAAAGGTCTTCTTTTTCACCAGCCGAACCATCGAGGCAGGCAGAAGATGAACAAACGGAAACACAAATTAAACTCTAGATGACCTCTCACAACTCCGGCGAGGAGCGCCGGAAGCCGGAGAGGCCTAACGGAATACTTTTTTTTGTTTCCTGAGGCGGCTAATTAGATGCACCGGCAGGAGTTAACAGAAATAAAAACTAACCCACAACATATAAAAAGTGAATATTTCTATTAAATTTTATGATGGTGTAAACTCGGAAGATAGTTTGACCGTTTGAAGTGAGAATTTAATTTCTTTGATTTGATAGTTTAAAATGAGAATGAAAATATCTCAAGGTTTAAAATGTTATTGATTTATACATTGAAAATTAAAAATGTGATTTTCTCATTTGTGAAACAACTGCAAAAACAAATTCGCAACTTTTTTAATTGATGATGATGTGACACAAAACAAATTGTATACCATATACTACCTAATCATAATTACACACTTTTCCAACAATGAATTTTGCCATAAAATCTTTCATTTAACAGTAAGATATTGGTTGACCATAATGATAATAAAATCCTCTTTGACCAAATTCAAAGTGTCAATACTATACAAGCAAAATATTCAAAGATTTTTAGTGCCAAAAATAGTTTCTTTACTACAAATATGGAAAATCAATTAATAGATAAGATTTTCTACAGACCAAAAGTTATATATATAGCCTCTCTCTTTAGGATCCAGAAAGATTAAGAACATCTTTATTTCGAATTCATATAAAACAGTTGCTATGACTATTGCAAAAACTCTTGTGACTTGTTTACTCGTAGTAATATTAACAATTTCGTTGTCCAGTTACAATGTTTGGGCCTCAGGTATGTTTATGTTTCACTTTAGTTATTTTTTAAGTAGCGTTGATCGTTTTAATTAAAAGCAATAGCTAAACATGTAAATTTGGAACCAAGTCGTTGTAGCGGGGTAGTTCCTATCCGGGGTGAATTTCGACTATATCGGTCCAGACCAGGGTTCGATTCCCCCCGGGTGCGAAATTGTCACATTAACATGTAGAGTGTAATTAGGCGGCATCATGGTCCACCAGGGGATTAGTCGGGTGCTCTCGGGCCTCGGATACCTCGGGTGCTAATCAAAAAAAAAAAACATGTAAATTTGGTGATGCGTAATGTCTTATATATATATATATATATAGTCATGTACATAGACGTCGAAAAAATTAGTCATATATAGTATATAGATGTGCATTCAAGGGTTTCTTAAAAATTATATTATTATGGACATGTTATATAACTGTATATGCCTATATGGACACACATACATTTGTATACTAAATGTATTGATTACTAGGATTTAACCCGCGCTAATAATAGCGCGGAGTAATTTTTTGTAAATACATTATTATGAAATTTAAGAAAATTGTTTTTATCTGAATTTTACAATATAGCTAACTAATGATTATAGATAAAGCTGTTAATTTGTAATAATTTATCTATTTAACCCGTTTTGCAGTGAACTAAAATATTATTCGGACTAACCCGTAAAAACTTATAATCTTGAAAACATAAATCTAATATGCACCGTTAAATGACTCTAGTTTTTGTGGTTAGTCTACGAACTCTTAAAAAAATAGTTTTCTTGTGTCTAACTTTTTATAAAATTAGTAAAATATTTTTAACTTTTGTTTTGATATATATTCAAATAAAATACAATAAATTATAGTGAAAAATATAGCAAGATTTTGAATAGATTTTTGTTTCTTTGAATATATATGAATTGATTATTATTTTAATATATATAGTATTAAAAATAATTACAAAATTAAATAATAGATAACATCTTTAATGCAAAATATATACTTTTCATATTTTAATCAATAATTTTAAAAGACTATTATATCTTTTCCTATTTCAATTATTCTTTGGTATTTGTAATGGCATTTCATGTAATAACTTACAAATCAAAATTAATTTTTAAAAACGTCTTCTTAAATAATATTATAGAGATAATTAAATTTTATGCGGATTTGTACTGCAGATGCAGAGATAGCAAAAATTTCATATGACCACTGCAATGATTTGTGTACGAGTACATACGGATTGTTTGAATGTCTTAATGACTGTAAAGTGGCTCAATACGCAAGTGCAGTATGTGCTTCTCGTTCTCGTAAAGAGCCTTTGAGATGTTGTTGCCAGACAACTTAACGATTGGCATTTATGTTCTCTAAGCTATTGGACTTAATATGTCTCTCGTGTTACTTATTTGTAAGAAATGCAATGAAATAAAAAATAATTAGTTCGAATACGTATTCTTTTTTTACTTCTCTGCATCTATTATAAATCTTGTAAAATCTATGTGTTCTATTTTTGTCTTTCTGTGTTTATCTCTTCTTCATCGATTCGTTTCTGTTCAAGCGTGGGTTCGTGTGTTCCGATTTGACTCAGTCAGTGAAGGGATTATAAGATGAATTTACAACAAATTTAGATATATTCTGTTTTAATCACGTTCCTTGGAACTGATTTAACTCTAAATTGATCAGCCAGGCAAGCTTTGAGCTCCTTGAAATGATGCTTTTTAGCTTCGGTATATTCTATGAAGTCAAAGCTATACAGTATTGTGTATGTTTACTTTCTGATTTGTATCTTCTCTCATTCTGTCATTGTTGGTTGCTTAGGATTATCCATTCTTCATGTACTTAAAATTCTGTATGTTATATCAGTAAAATGATTTTCATGTGACCTATATCATTCGAGGAGTTAAGCTAATGTTGTGCATAAGATGGTTTGGAGTGGATGGAATGGAACAGAAAGTGCTTTAGTTATGGATTTGCTTTAGTTCCGATTTTCAACAATTCACTCCTGTGTTTTCGAGATCTTGCAAATCAGCCATGTCATGGTGCAACATTTTCCCCATGTCATGTCACTCCTGTGTTTTCAAGTATAGTCGTTTATGATAACAATATACTTGGCGTCTAATTTTTTCAGAAAGAAGTAAGTAGTTCAATCCATATATAAGCTGATTTTCCACATTTAACCGAATCAAAAATATAAAATTTAAAGGAAAAATGTATTTAATTAAAAGCTGAATCTAAACAATTATATACTAGTTTTGAGGTACACATTGGTTATCATTATCAAATTACAAACAAGACATCGCCGAGATACAACAAACAAATTCAAGAAAAAAAAAAACTAAAAGACCAATAAAAGGCCGAAAGTGAAATATAGAACAACCGATTCGAATCTAAAACGAACAGCTCTTCCATGCTCAGGTCCCCCATAGTAAAAGCATGTATCGCTCGATTTCTTGGCCTTGTAAAACTCGGGGTTCGTTGCTACTACCCGAAGATCATATAGTGGTTGGAAAGAACTTTGGTTCACCACGATTTTCAAATCGCGCATGTAGGCGGCTTTTCCAAAACCGCTGTCTGGAAAATAACCAGACCCCATCTGTGTTATCGTGTGCCGGCCGCCCAAATATTTGTTCGTGATTTCACCGCCCCACTGAACCTTCTCGGCAAACTCAGTTAGGCGGGCGAAAATTTCCGTTGGCCAATACCCGACTGGCTCGAGGATGCTGCCATTGTTGAGGCCAACAGCCAACCACCAAACTCCGAGCTTTGGATCCTACATTTGTGTTTAATTATATATTACTAATATTAAAGAACAATTTATGTTAGGCATGCAACTTCAGATAGTTCAAGTAGTTTGGTTCAGTCAGTTCGAAAAAATGTTGAATGACTAATTTATAATATGAAATAAAACAAAATAAATATGCTAATTACCTTCCATATCTGAATAGTCAAATCGGTATGATTGCCTCCAATGGTCGACGTGGGAGAGATGGCTCCTTCAATGGCGATTACACTGCTGGTTTGTACAAAACCAGGACATCTGAGATTGTAACAGTGTGTGAGATTGTATGCATCCCTCTGCAAACATATGCACAGAATTAGTAATATTTCGAATCAAATATGTCAAATTGAAAATAAACTACGTATAAAATTACATATGTACATACCGTCCAGAAAATAAAAAGTCTCGGTTGGGAATCCAAATATAGCTGGGGATAAACCTAAATAACAAAATAGTTAATTTTATAATTATCTCATTCTGCACACATAAATTTTTGATTAAAATAAAAGATTTGATAACGAATAATTAGTAGAAATCTTTTGTAGTTGATGTCGACAAAAAAACAAAAAAAAAAATGTTTTGATTTACTTACCTGCCAGCCAGCCTCGATGCTGTTGAGATCACTGGCCTTGTATGAACCGGAGACTAGCCAAATCTGGCCCAGACTAAAGTCGCCAGAATCTTCCTCTATTTTCGGGTGCCACACACTCATAGTGGCTTTTGTCCCATAGATATGCGGTGTGCTGTTCATATATCCGATAGCATACTATATTCCCAACAACAAAATACCATAGTTATTATTATTGAAATAATTGATATTTTGTTGTTGTTCTGTTTTTGAATAATGAAATGGTAATATCGTATGTGGGTACGGCCTCCTAAGTCCTAACCATCACTTCACTACTTCTCCGGGCGCTCTCTCAACGTGGGCCTGGCCCATGATTCTGCCCAACCTCTCGGTTTATGATTCTAGTATTATCTTGTATTTTCGGTTACGATCTGTAGCTATGACTATGAGCATATTTTTTTGTTCCTATACGTTTAACCAGTAATCTTAAATTTAAATGAATTTTTTGTTAACTTGATTCGGTCGAAAAAATTCAGGTTTGGTTTCAATAGTTCAGTTTATAATTTTGTTGTACTGTTAGGGTCAAATTAAATTTTGGTTCAAATTTGGATTGATGAACTTCGGTTCGGTTCACAATTGGTAAATATTTTGACAAATCGAATTCAGATACTTGCCTCGTGACCTCTGGTGACTCTGTCCGCAGCATCAGAATCTGTAGTCTCATCTTTAGGAGAAATCACCCTCCGAATCGGAATTGTCCCCTCGGGACATTTCGTTCCGTTACCGTGCCAAATTTGCCAATTCACTTCATCCTTATTGTTTACCCCATTTGGAAAATTGGTTGGTGATTCCTGTATTATTTTTTCATAAACATATATATTATTTGTTTTTTCTTTTTCTTAACACATGTTTAAAACTAGATTTTAAGAAAATGATTATTCAAAAAAAAAAGTAAAAATAAACAAATAAAAACCTGAAACTTATGATTTTTTAGGAGCGGGTGACTGAATGCCGGTTGAGTTGTTCGGTCTACGCAGTCAATGATATCCCCGTCAGGGCTCTGTTATATATTAAACAATAAACATAAATTGTCACGTAATCATAAAAGAAAATTATTAATTAGTTAAAAATTATGTATGTCATTTTTTATTTTTTGAGATGCATGTGAACCGTTTTATATGCATTTGCTAAAAAAAATAAAATTGACTAATGTATATCCTAAATTTTATTATAAAAAAAATTATTATAATAAATCGAAAAAGAATCAAGTACTTACATAGATGGTCGAAACAAGAATTGGGACTGAGTCTCCGAATGTTACGAGTTGACTCAGAACGACGAGCAGCAGGAAAGCCATATCACCCTATCACACAAAATTATGCATCATTCAAAAATTGTCATCTCATTTGTTGTTATCAGTGTGGTTTATATATTACTATATAAGCTAGCCTTTATCTTTAAAAAAAAATAAAATAATAATACTTACTTTTTTTTGTAGATAGATTCCCTAAACTGGGGACAATTTGGAACGAACGTACAACCTGAGCAGTTATTATAACCTGAACCAAAAAAACCACACGCATGTGCCAGGTGGTTTAGCGAGCATAAAGAAAAAGAAAGAGTAAGGGGAAAGACCACAAAGGCAAGTCATAAAAGAGAGATATTTAATGGTACGTAGTTGTTAAAATTGTATGTATCCAACAAAGCAAGTAAAGAGGAAGGAATCACCGGAGCTTGGAGCCGGTTGGGGAGTCCTTGTTCCCAGTTGGTCTAGACTAGCTAGTTTGCTTCGGAGGAGCTCTTGTATTTGACGGATCGATGACTTGAGCAGCGGGTTTGGAAATTTTAAGGTGCAGCCGACGTCTATTCCTTTCTTTCCACTGCTTAATCACAGAATTAGCTGGCAAATATTATTGAGTTTACAAGTACGAAAAGCCCTTCTTAATTACCCAAGAGATGATGGCATCGATATATATATATATATATATATATATATATATTAAGTATTAAGATTTACGAGTCCAGTTTAGTGACGCAAATTGTGTATTATTGAAAAAAAGAGGACGTGGTTGGTGCATTTCCTCATTTATTTTCCCGAGTTTCATACTTTAATTTGCAAAAACCTTAGAAATCACGATTTTTGTTATTAATGTCAATTGTTTTCATTATTAGCCAAAGTTTATTTTTAACAAGAAAAAGGAAAAACACCTTAAGAGAGAAGAAACAAACTGACCCAATTCATAAAAAAATTAAAAATATAACAGAATAAAACCACAACTGAATTCAAATAATAATGAATAAATAAACAAATACATGATTCGTTTCGAAACGAACTTACTAAGAAACAATACATTAATATAACTACATACATATTCACATAAGATGAAAATTGAAAAGAAAGGAGCTTTGGGTTGCTGATCTTCATGTGCATGGAAGAACCCCAATATTTTTTATTATTATTAATAATAATTGTCCATTGATAAATTTGAGTTCGGTCACCCTAACAAAGGAGACCATTTTGAGATTACAAGAAACAGTAAAATCCCCAAACAAATAGGGCAAAATGAGCAATTAGAACAACACACGTGAGAATTGTTGATTAGGAGATTTCAATATACCGAAACCAAGTTGAGAGGTAGGATTCTTGCAATTGGACCCTTAATAAACACTAATTGAGTGGCTGATTTTGATATAGATGAAATCTCAAATAGCAGGTTGGTATAGTTTATATATCAACCCCAACATTAAGAAAAGCCAACGTCCAGAGTGTGTGGGTAAAGAATGCTCATACCAGTGGGTTCACTTCTTTATGAATATCAAAATAAAAACGTTTTTCGAGACAGAGCTTTCTTTTTTCTTTTTTTTTTTAACTCAGAAGTCTACAAGTACTATTTATAGATAAAGATATTACATATTCTAAAACTTTTTGGAATATCCCCAAACAGAAAAACATGCGAACCAATGTTCCACCATTAGTGATTCGGCAATGGACAATCACGTCTCTATTCATACTTTATTTCTCTCCCGACAATTTTTTTCCATGTATGTTAAATAGTTTTTTCCCTTTATTTATTTTGTAGTGTTTTTATTTTCATTTTCAAATACCCTACATTATTTATTTTTCAGATTGTAAAAAAATATATATAATGTGAGACAACATCTAGTACGTAGAACTTATAAGGTTTTATTTACCATCGTAATGAAATAAAATTAAGGCAATCAACTACCGTTAGATATCCAATTAATATGTAAATCAAGGCAAATAATTTGTAATCATGCAACTAATTTTGATCCCACATAAATGGAAGATCTCAATTCGTCCCTACTCATTTAAACTTTATTCACATGACTGTATGCATGCATCATTCTTTCAAGAAAGTGAACACATACCCATCAACAACAAAATGAAAAGTTGAGATATATATTGAGATTTATCATATATAATTTATCTTGTGGCACGCAAGAATACTATTAAGATGTTAAGCTTCCTTTGGAGGAAAACTGAAGAGTGATGAATTTAAAGAGCTTAATTTAGGGTTCGAAAGTGACATGTAAATGGGTATATTATTGCAAAAGAGAATGAGAGGGGCCATAGATGTTGACATTGTTGGTGCATCTCCTCCTCGAACTTCTTGTTATTATCAACTCTTAATTAAGTTAAAAAATCATGCATTTTGTTATTAAACAAAAAGAAGAGTAAACAACTGATTGGTTATACTCTAAAAACTGTAAGTGATGGTAATCTAGTGGCAATATTCATCTTGTAGATTTGGGACAGAAAACAATTTTTGCTGGGCGCATCTTCTTATTTACAACAGCAAAATTCACATATGGAAAAAGCATATTCTAGGAATTAGTTTGAGTTTCAACATATGAGATTTCATTAATAAGAAAAAATGTAAAATTTTAAGAATATATTTATAATTTAATAGTATAATCATTGATGAATTAGAAATTTTAACTTTAACATTGCAACTGTATATATAACAATATATATATAATTTATTAGTGGTGTTTTAGTTATTTCATCAGTGGAGTAAAAGACAAAATAAGAATGTTTTCTGTAACTAGCTAGACTTTCGTTTACGTTACTCGAAACTCGAAAGTACTATATATAAATAGATAAAGACATTATTTATGATTCTTTTGGAACATCCCAAAATGGAAATATGAGTACCAAACTTCAACCACTTGTGATTTAGTGGACACGTCCGTATTCATGCACGTCTCTCTCCAGATAAAATTGACCCATGTTATAATGTTTAGTTTTATAATGTTTTTTTTGGATAACTCAGGAATAAATCCGTGTCAAAGCCCGACTAATCTACTAGGGAGAGAGTTACATATGACTTGTGATTTAGTGGACACGTCTGTATTCATGCACGTCTATCTCTCCAGATAGAATTGACCCATGCTATAATGTTTAGTTTTATAATGTTTTTTTTTTGGTAACTACTGATCAAAGATAAATCCGTGCCAAAGCCCGACTAATCTACTGGGGAGAGAGTTATCCACAGATAGACTCCCCCCCATCGGATTTGCAAATGGGCCCTAAATGCATGAGCTCATATATGTGTGAGTGTCCAAAACAAATGTGTTTTAGTTTTTCATAGCAGAATATCGAATCCAGAGCGCGGTGGCACTCAAAACCCGTCACCTACCATTTGACCACAAGCGTCCATACTAGTTTTATAATGTTTATTAAATTCTAAGAACACTTTTACAAAAGAAAAAATATCCACAACACGCGCATCAATAATTGGTCAGTAACTTTCTTTACATTGGAAAAAAGATCTACAACACGCGCATCAATGATGATCTTAAAAAAATCAATGTTTGAATAACTTTGAAAACCAAGGTGCTCTTGCTATAGTGGTGTTAGATTAGGAAGAACCTGTTTTACCTACTACTAGAGAACATAAGTCCGAGTTCATTGCGAGGGTTATATATATACATTTAGTCAAAGTTATAATTTCTGATACGAAAGCAAAAACAAAATTAGAGCTTTTTAGTGGTTGATGATGTGGCACACAAAATTATGATTTTACATATATATTTATTTCAGTTTAATAAATACTAATTTTATACCATATACTACCGAATCATAATTAAAAAAAAAATCCGAACATAGAATTATGCAAGAAAATCTTGCATTTTGTAACAAGAAATAAAAGAGACATAAAAATAAATGAAGTATTCAGAAAAAATGATTTTTTTTAGAAAAAAACAGCGTTGGCTCACACATGCTAATGTATATAGATAAATTGTTGCGAAAAATTGTTGAAAACAAAAAAAAAAATATATATAGAGAAATAAATACTTTATCCGTTTTACAAAGAATGTCGTTTTAAGATTTTATTTTTGTTTCATAAAGAGTGTCTTTTTATGGTTTTAATGCATAATTTTGAACAAAAATCTAATTTTAATCTTATTGTTTTATTGTATTAATTAGAGATAGAAAATTTGTTAAGTGTATATATTAATAAGAGATAATATGAAAAAAAATTCTTAATATGTGTGAAATGTGTCAAAATGATACTTCTTGAAAAAAAGAGTGAGTAACTAATAAGTATTTCTTTATCCACTTTTGGAATATCCCAAAATGGAAACCTTTGACCAAAAGTGGCAACCAATTTCCACGCTCTCTCTTTAATTATTGTCTCTTTATTAATTTTCATCTGTATTTCTTTAACAGATTAGGACCTTGTACTGCAGACGAAAAAATTACTATTCATGTAACCTTTGGATTCTCATTAGTAGCCTGCATAAATATGAAAATTATTTCGTGACTTCACTTTTATAAAATGTGTATCTAATTAAAACAATTTGAAATCATTCTGTGATTTCATACTTATTGAGTTATTTCACATGTGAATGATCTCATCGGAAAACAAATCATATGTGATTATCTGACTTTGAGGTTAATTATAGAAGTTGTAGTTAACCAAAAAAAACTGAGGACAATTGTTAATATTATGAAATGGTGGTATTAATTTTAATTAAGAGAT
Organism: Eutrema yunnanense; assembly: GCA_002933935.1. Taxonomy (NCBI): domain Eukaryota; kingdom Viridiplantae; phylum Streptophyta; class Magnoliopsida; order Brassicales; family Brassicaceae; genus Eutrema; species Eutrema yunnanense. The sequence continues at coordinate 152,013 of PKML01043599.1, read as the reverse complement.
TAGAAAAGACCTAGAGAAGTCAATTGAAATCGTTAAGTGCAAAACAGTTGAAACTCCGGTTGCTAATTTCGGCTTTCATGTTAATACTTTTATAAAAGTGAAAGCCGAAATTAACATCAATGGTGAAGGTAAGAAGGAGCAAGAACCATATAACATCTAACAACCTCTATTCATGAAAACCTGCAAAATCTTACATTTAGATCTGAAACACAAACCCACAGGAATGGAATTGGAAGTGCAGCTTGAAAATGGTGAAACGTCAGAGTCAGTCGGAGTCTAGTTTCATTACTGGGATTATACAGCCCTGGTCTGGTCTGAGAGGGCTATACTGGGTGGTTGGTTTAATAGTACAGAGTCTGAGAAAGTGTTTGGTTCTAATGTCCAGGGCTATTTTTTTGAATGACCGGTACACACCGGTCGTGACTCTACTTTTCTGTTGTTTTTCAAGTTTGGAGGGTTATAATGTTTTTACTGGAGTCTTGTTTCTGTGTTGACGACAGTTTGTATGTCGGTCAAAACTAAAACCACAAACCTTTTTTGTCTTTAATTTGTGGAAACCAAATGCTCTTTTGGTGTCTTGTTTTCCAAAGGAATGGTGGTTTGTTTTCGAGTTGTGATAGTCAAATCTTGCAGTTGATGATTATGGCAAAACAAGAAATGTGTTATTTGAATTATGAAATACGGCCAAGTCAGTAGACAGACAAGGATTATTGCCGAAATATATATATATATCGAATTCAACTCATTATTTATTTTCTTATCGTCTTAAACCCCTCAAGACTGAAAAACCTTAAAAGCTATAAAACTGAAATCATTTTCCACTCTCGATTCCAAAAATGATAGTGTAAAGTCGGAAGATAGTTTGACGGTTTGAAGTGAAAATTTAATTTCTTTAATTTGATTGTTTAAAATGAGAATGAAAATGTCTCAAAGTTTAAAATGTTATTGATTTATACATTGAAAATAAAAAATGTGATTTTCTCATTTGTGAAACAACTGCAAAAACAAATTCGCAACTTTTTTAATTGATGATGATGTGGCACAAAACAAATTGTATACCATATACTACCTAATTATAATTACACACTTTTCCAACAATGAATTTTGCCATAAAATATTTCATTTAACATTAAGATATTGGTTGAACATAATGATAATATATGCAATAAATCCTCTTTGACCAAATTCAAAGTGTCCATACTATACAAGCAAAATATTCAAAGATTTTTATTGCCAAAAATAGCTTATGTTTTATAGCCTCTCTCTTTAGGATCCAGAAAGATTAAGAACATCTTTATTTCGAATTCATATAAAACAGTTGCTATGACTATTGCAAAAACTCTTGTGACTTGTTTACTCGTAGTAATATTAACAATTTCGTTGTCCAGTTACAATGTTTGGGCATCAGGTATGTTTATGTTTCACTTTAGTTATTTGTTAAGTAGCGTTGATCGTTTTAATTAAAAGCAATGGCTAAACATGTAAAGTGGTTGTAGTAGGGTGTGGTTCCCATCCGGGGTTAGTTTCGACTCTGTCGGTCCAGACCAGGGTTCGATTCCCCCCGTGTGCGAAATTGTCACATTAACACTTGACCACGTGGGGTGTAATTGGGCGGCCTCACGGTCTACCAGGGGAT
>PKML01043599.1:46989-146222 GCA_002933935.1 Eutrema yunnanense | reverse complement strand
ATTCTTCATGTTTTCCATTCTTCATGTTTTCCATAATCTCGATATGGTCGATCTCATCGATCTCCCAATACCCTCCCGCAAGCTCAAACGTGGTAACACGTGTGAGATTGGACAAATCTTCAAAATATCGACGTTATACCCGGCCGTCGGGTCAGAACGCGGCGTTATACCCGGCCGTCGGGTCAAATCGGCTACAACACCCAGCCGTTGGGCAACGACGTTTATACCCGGTCGTAGGGTCAAATTGGTTCGATGGAAAATCCATCATGAACACCGTAGTAGCTCGCGATTGCGAGATCGAAAAACAACTCGCGAGGGCGAGAAGTCAAATCAAAAGAAGATGTCAAATTCCGCGAGGGCGAGAAAAACATCATCATCACCACCAAACATGAACGAACCAATCAAATGTTCATGCTCATAATCTAGTGCCTTGTTTTTTTTTAAGAAACTAGCAATTTTGCTAGCCAATATAAAATCTTCTTGGCCAATCATTGGCAAGATCGATAAAAATAAGCCATCCATGAAAAATCTATTCACCACGTCACCGTTGGTCTTGGTGACTCCAACAAAATTATCGTCTCCTTCAAAGGTCTTTAAACGAATCAGCTCCGGCTCGGCTCCGTCTTCGGTGTCGGTGAAGACACGGCATGTCTTAAATATTTGATATGCATTTATCTCATGCTTTTTGTTGAACTCGTCGACTTTTTTTTTTTTTTTTTTTTTTTTTAACTCGGAAGAAAGATTGAAAACAAAACCATAACCCATAGGAATTGGATCTAAGGCTCTGATACCATGATAAATTGATGAGAGTAAGAACACAAGTGTTTAGGAAGAATAATATTAGACTCTCATAAGAATAATGTTACAAGTTATATTCTCTTATATAGAGATAAAGATAGACTTAAGATAAACATAAATGTAAATAATATATTTAGAGATAATGGTAAATTTCCTAAACTAAGATATTGGTAAATATCCATATTCTTCATGTTTTCCATTTTTCATGTTTTCCATAATCTCGATATGGTCGATCTCATCGATCTCCCAATACGATCTCCCAATAGAAAACCTAACTGAAATCAACTACTTTCAAACTAAACCAACTGGCAAAAGAAACAAGAACAAAAAAGACTATGAACTGGTGATAACGTTGAGTTAGTCACAAATGGATGCAGCTTGCCTTGGATGGTTCCCAAACACAGTCGCCTTCATCTCGGAACCAGGTTCGAACCGCAAGGTGACTTCATCGCATTAATTAGCACGCATAGCTCAAAAACCTTGTCCTCATTTTCCTGCAATCCGTAAGAAAAAACCACGACCAGAACCACACGTCCCTCTTCTCTTTAATGTCTTCCGTAACGTTTTCTCCAATCAAACCGCCAATATCTTCTCCCGAGACAACTGCTGAAACCGTAAGAAGCTGAGGATTGTTGTATTTGAGATTGTAGTAGCTGATTTATACATCCTTGTAAAGAAAGGAAGCTTGAAAGTCTCCTTGAGGGCATATATATATAGTGTATAGGAAGGGCTTTTCGGAATCATTATCGATAAATCCCACTTTGCACTAAGACGAGTCTGTGTAATCTTGAGTACCGTGAAATCCATAGAAACTAATTCTATATTTGTGTTCCATTCTGTGCAATTGATTGAAGAGACTCTCTTTAAGAGAGACGGGAGGATCTTTCTCCTTCGTTCATAAAAAGAATTATAAAGTTTGTTACGGCTAAGTTTACATGAGTTTGTATTTAGCTAAGTGTATGCTAAATGTTATATACAATTATACTAAATGTCACAGCTACGAAAACAAGGGTTAGGGTTTAGATATGTTTGATTAATTGTAGATTTCTTTTTTTTTAATCATGGAATTTTATTGTTATCAAACTTATTTTCGGATACAGAATTTTACCTTTGTATCGTAGAGTTATAGTATAAGCTAATAAAATTCAATGCATCGTCACATTGATGTGACACATCAGGAAACATACAGAAACAAAAAGGAAAAGGTATTTGGAAGTCAAAGTAATGACCGTTATTTAATTAATAGCTTCAATTTTGATGTTTATTTTGTTAATTCCTTTTCCATTTATGGTCAATTGACCGATTGACTCAAAAGTTAAAAAGTAAGTTCTTAAAAAAAAAAAAAAAAAAGTGTCAATCAACAACCATTTTTTAAACTATCACAAATAAATGGTAGAGTAACTCAATTTGAATGAAAAAAAATTCATTAACTTATACTTTCTAATACAAATTCAATATTCAATAAAAGAGATTTATTAAAATGATTATACGATGTTTGTATATTTTCAAAATTTAAAAATAGATTTTGGCAAATATATATATAGCTGAGAAAGATAAATAGATTAAAAAAAAATTCACAGTGCTTTTGGACATTATGAATGGAAAATATCATGCATTTTGGTTTGAAACAAAAAAAACCATTTTTTTAAAAAAAAGTTCAAAATATTATGAATGAGATTATTAACCCTATTTAGTTTCTCGACAATATATGTTGATCATTTAATATTCTCAAAATCTATATTGACCAAAATTTTAAGAATTTATATAATTTTGGTAATATTGTCAAAAACAATATATGGAATATATATAGTGGTGTAGGCCATGAGCCAGAAAATCTAATCACCGGGGTCATAATATATATTTTTTTAATTAGGATCAATTTACTATGATAAAACCATAAAAATAAAATGTCTTTAGGGTCAATATTTTTTTTTGACTGGAGTCAATTTATTTTTCTTAACCAAAATAGAACAAAATCTAAAAAATTTCTAAAAAAAAAAAAAAAAAAAAAAAAATTCACTGGGGTCACTTGACCCCCTCCTTGCTCTCTACCTCCGCCACTGGTGTAGGCAAAGAAATTCAAATAGCTCAAAAATATGATTCTTAGGGCAATAATTATCAAAAAAGTTTTACACCTGTATTCATGCCTAGAGAATTTGCAAATAAATTTCCAGATAAAATACAACTAAAAAACCAACTATGATATGATTTTTAAGATGTTTGAACTATATTTATGACATCTTACCAAATATACGAAAAGTTATTATTCAACCAGAAATGTAGAATAATCCATCCTTTGTTGTCCATAATATTTTGTTTAAACGATAAAAAAACAACTCAAAAATAAATAACCAGTTATACGAGTTCAACAACAAACTAAGATCACAACATGGCTTTATTGCATACATAACTTAGCATCCCAACTTATTCAAACGCACTTTCTTCACCATTATTTATAACGAGGGAGAAAGTAAGCAAATTCCATACGCAAGTCGCGGTGGTCTCGGAGAAGGACATTAAATACCTGCAAAATAAGTAATCGTCAAATCCAATACGAGAAAAACAAAAAAAAAAATGAATTGTATACTAATTATCAAAATATGTAAATGTATGTGAAGAACAAAAAAAAAGAAGGTTTAATATTATACACTACACATATATACCTCATGGTAGACCTCAGTAATGCTCTTCTCATCATTCACATACATTTTCAATATATCTAAAAACGATTTGTATGCACGATCGTCATTTAACCTTGCCTACATATAATTAACGTATTTAAGAGAAAAACGTCAAAAAAAGCAAATAATTTTATATTAGGACTAGAATACAAAATGGTGTAATTTGTTTTTCAGTTTTTGAAAAATTGATAGAATAAAAAAAATCAAGTCGATAATTGAATTGTCCATCCCTATTTTCTACCATTTGTGTGAATGTGCTTACCTTGACCTTGTGGACAAAATTAAGGGCTTTCTCAAATATAGGCGTCTGTAGTGGAGTATGGTCATTCTCGAATGTTATCTTGTAACACTCGGGTAAGAATTTATTGAACCCCAAAATAAGTTCTTGGTGGCCTGTGAAGAGTTCTTTTACCTTTGATCTGACATCAGTACGACCAATTCTGCAATGAAAATACCATCAATTTCTCCAACTCCCCAGAAAACATAAGAGTACTAATTATGTGGACATAAATTAAACAAAAATTTAAGAGAGAAATCAATTGTTAATAATGAGAATATATACCTCTTAGCATGGAAGTCCTTCATGACATTAAGAAATGTATCATATATTTCACGATTATCCTGAAATGTATCCCTAACAGTTATGATGTATTCACATGCATCCTTTGTAGATAGCCTCGTTGACACCATGGTTTGAAATTGCTTAGAATTTTCTTAATTATTCAGAAAAAGAGAAAGTATATCAATGTAAATTAATCGCAAGTCGCACAATTAACAAAAAAAATGTATATTTAAATAATCAAACTCGAAATCATCCGAAAATACGAGCAAAAACCAACAAGCAATATATCAAGTATAATCATAGAACAATCATAGGAAATATTGCAATAAAATTTGCGGCTACTAACTAGAAAATTCAAACGTAACTTAATCCATATATTATTTAACAATATAAATATAAAAACGCTAGATAAAACTAGAGAAGTTCATCGTACAATCATCAAATCTTGCTACACCTAAGCCAACTAGAGGAAAAGTTTTTCCTTACCTCACACGAAACGAAACATATAGATTAAGACTTGAACAATTCCCAAAGACACACGAAAGAAGATTTTAAAGAGATGTAACACTTATAAGGAGATTATCAAACCGATGTAAGATACAGAACAAACAAACAAAAAAAATTCTTCATGTTAAGGTAACATTTTTAAAAATTTACATCTTTTTTGACTTTTCGCGCGCAATATTTTTAGGTAACTTTTTTTTTATTGACTAGTGAACAACTCATATTTCACACGCAATATTTTTTTTATAAATGTCCCTATAAAAAACTTAGTTTATATCAGAATTTTGTAATGAACTTTTGTATTTCAAAAAATATTTAAAATTTTAGCTAATAAAAATCAAAATATCAAACTTTTGTATACGTTTTGTTTTAAAGGTTTTTAAGTATGTGATAAAATAACAAATATTTAACATATAAAATATATATAGCAAACACTTATATCTAGTAAAATAATTTTAAAATTAATTTGAGTTTTTATATATTTTGATATTTAGATGGATATCCCAAATTTTCACCCTTAGTTCTTGTTTCTAAACCTTATTTCTTCTCTATTAAAAAAGTACCACCATGCAGATATATAAACACTAAACTTTATGATTATAGTTTTAATCAATCGCGTACAAAAAGCACGATCAACCGGTCAATTTTGTTAGGGAGTGCTTTGACGCTTTCCAATACCCCTTCTATATTACGAAGAGAAAGTTAATTACAAAAATTTTTTATTAAAAACACTTATAAAAAAATACTAAAGACAAATAGAAAAAAATACTTATGGAAAACACTTAAAAGAAAAAATAGGAAAAAGGAAAACTAAATAAAAAAGGAAAATTAATTTTGAATAAGAAAATTAAGTTATTCTTATTCCCTGCCTGGTTTTTATGATATGGATATTCAACACTTTATTATTAAAAAACATAAATATTTCTGACATATTTTTATTGTTTCCAAGTTTACCAAAATGAACTTACAAAAAAAAATCAAATATAGAGAATTTCTACCAAATTTTGTTTTTATTAAACTGGAAAGGTTTAGAAAAATGGAGATTACATTAGAGATAAAAAAATTATTATACGGGATCCAAAATTTGATCTGACATTTGTTCTGAGAAAAATATAAAGTAATGTATTATATATCCATACACGGTTTAAAAATCTAAACAACAATAAGTATTTGCAAACTTGGGGAAGAAGAAAAAAACAATGTATTGGTGATGACGTGGACTAATTAGTCAAAATTTATGCAGTTTGGATGGTTCCCAAACACAATAGCTTTCATCTCGGAAACCCTATATATGCTATCTACTAAAACACGTTATTGTGTTCTTATTGTTTTGGGACCTCTATCAGTAGTATCAAAGCATCTATGTTATTTTTGATCTGGACCACTTTGTGATATCAAAAAGCATCATTTTTTTCATTTTCTGTTTGGATCAGTACCACTTTGTAGTGCCAAAACCATCTTTCTCGGTTTTGATTCGGACCACGATTCATGGTATCAAAAACCTCTATAAAAAAAATATAATATTTATATGATTTCATTCACTTTGAGTTTTGTTGATCATCTAGACACAAATCGGGGTATCAACATCCTACTTTTTTCGGTTTGTTGACCAAGACCACAATCGTGATATTGACATTCGTATTCTTATCGTGGTATTGGGGTCATTGGCATTGGAACTATCCCTCAAGTCTCGGCACATCCAAGCTGGTTAGTTTTAGAAGGGCGCAAGCTAAAAAATAAATTTGGACCGTTTTACCATATTAAGTTTCGAATTTATTATTTTCTAAAAAAACTTTTATAATTTTACCACTAAACTAAAGAAAGTATTTGAAATTTAAAAGCCGGATTTTTTTTTATGAAAACGAGAGCCGCAAGTCCATGCTTGTTTGTTTGGGCTCAGTACCGGCCCTTGATCCAATGAGGGATGAAAACATGAACCTGGAAGACGAAGTTCTTTCCGGTGGTGGAGTATTGATGCGCGCATAAAAAGTGTTTTTCTATTTCTTTTAAATCATTCTATTATTGTTCAATAATGTAAAAAAATGGTCTCCTTTATGTTTGGGGACCTATCTCTCAAATTTCTCACTTTCCCTTACTTGTAAGAATTACAAAAACCAAAAATGAAAGGTAGTCCAAACTACTAAGGAGGAAGCGAGTGAACTCAACAAACAAATCGTGATGGTCCCAGAAAAGGATATCCACCTACAATATAGACATATCAAACCAAGACAAGAATGGCAACAAAAACAGTAAATAACATTATACCGAAAGAGGTTACGAACGTTACCTCTTGGTAGACCTTATTAATGCACTTATTCGTTTCTATACATGGTCAGAATGTCTAAAAATGATGTGTATGGTCGATCATTGTCCATAAACCTTGTCTGCAGGAAACAACAACAAAAAATGATACTTTTTAGGCAAGCTAGTCGCAAAGAGAAAAATGAGAATATTAATCATAGCTTGGATTAGTTCACACCACATCAAAATCTCTCTACCTTGACCTTGTTGAAAAAACTAATAGCTTCCTTAAACCCAAGAGGCTTCTTTGGTAGGGTTATTTGGAAACCAATTGGCAATAATCTATTGAAACCCAAAAGCAGCTCTTGCTGCCCTTTGAAGAGTTCTTTCATTCTTAATATGACACCGTAAAGATCAATTCATTATTACCCAAAGCCATCATTATTACCCAGAGAAAGAGAAAACAAAAAGGGAAAGCAGCAACAATAGATCATTGTGTGTGTTGTCTTGAGAAATCACAATTTTTACAGCACTGGAAAAGTTTGAAAATATATATATCAATCGCGCAAGGCGTAATAGACAACCTAAAAATCTATATATTTAAAGAGATCAAACTCGAAATCATCCCAACTAGAGCAAAAAACAAAACAGATATAGCAACTAAAGAAAAACCATACATAGGAAAATCGAAGAAGGAATTTGAAGAATCAACAAGAAAATTTGACCGTAACTTAATCCTACAAACACTCGAAACGAAATTTTAAAAGAAACAAGAGAATATCGTACAGTTGTCGCCGAAGTGTAAGGGACAAGTTTCGTCCTTGCGGAACACGAAATTCCCTAGATACAATAATATCCACAAAGCAAGACAATATATAAGGGATTTAGGTTGGCTTATGGGATATAGATTTGGAAAAAAAAAATCTAAAAAGGAAAATTAAATTAAAAAATAGGCTACATTTTTTTTTTAATTATTATTATTATTACGATTATGCGAGAAAAACATCTTTTTTTAAAAAAAATTGGTTTTTATTTATAGTTTTTGTTTAATTTTTTTAATCTAAACCTAAATACTNTTTTTTATTTTACCTTTTAGGATTAGGAATCAATTATAAATTTTACTTTTATTGTTAATATTATGTGTTAAAATATAATTGGAAATTTATTAAACATGTGTGAAAATTTAATTGGAAATTTATTAAACACATGTCAAAATCTAGCTAATCGATTAACTTAACACTTGTCGCGATCATGCGAGTTAGTAACTTTGAAAATTTATGCTTATATAATAAGAAGACTAGATTAGGTCCCGCGTATAATTTAGTATGTTACAACCCGAGAAAAAAAAAATCAAAACAAAAAAAGTAGAGAACAAAATTAGATCACCAGTAAAAATAAATAAAATAAGTTTGAAAACGCCAATACGAAATCACCCCCAATAGAGAAGTCTAACAAAGTTTCAGTTATTTATTTATTTTGATTCTTTTTTTTTTTTATTATTTGGTTTTCGATTAAATTCAAACACATGTTTCAAAATATTTAGTTTTTTATCATTCATATTTGAATTAAATTGACTATTTATTATTTAGCTACTCATATGTATATTTTTCTTGTTTGTTTAGTAACTTTACCTTTTAGGATTATGAATTGGATATAAATTTTTCTGATTTTTTAATCTTTTCTCTTTTTAATTAACTATGATTTTTAAGATAAATTTAATTTTTCTATATTTATTTTTTGTTTAGTAACTTTATATTTTAGGATTATGAATCGGCTATAAATTTTTATGATTTTTTAATTTTTATTTTTTCAATTAATTTTGGGTTTTAGGATAACTTTACAATTTATACCTTTCCTTTTTGTTTAGTAATTTTACCTTATAGTAAAACAATTTTTGGATTTTTTTTACATATGTTAGAATATGATCGATTGACTTGACACGTGTCATGATCAAGTGAGTTAGCAACTTTAAAACATTCAGCTTTATATATTAAGAGATGTTTTCGGTTTTTTTATTAATTTATCCCAAACCGAAAATCTAAATGAACCTATCATCGAAAAAGAAATCTAAAATCGATATATGTTCATAGATTATCTATGTGATCCATTTATTAACGTAATCTCCCACCATATCTGATACATGCTATCCCATTTACACTCTCAAAGTCTTATGAAGGCTAAAGAATCGTTCTTTTCTTTATAACACTTTCTCCAACATAACCATCATACTCCGCGCACATATCTTGAAAATCAATCGTTATTCTTCCTTGATTCTGAGATTATGCTGGAGTTGGTGATTTAAAGATTCATTTAGATAAAGAGAGATAACTACTATGGCTGCATCTAACATAGGATATGCTATATTTCGGATAGATCCACATAGATTTTTTTCGTCTTCACAAGAATAGCTGGGTTTTATGTTTGTATTTGGTTCACAAGATTCATCGAATCCTCTACTAAGATCGATTAGATGATGATAGTGGTGAGGAGGATGATGGTTAATGGTGGTGATTAAGTAACAAATAACGAAAGGTGATTATATAATCTTCAATATTAGGGGAACTCAAACATTCAAAAAAATTAATGTGTTGATATATTGTTTTTTTTGCTATATATTGATTATTGTTCAATAATGAAAAAAAAATGGTCTCTCTTATATATGTTTAGGGACCTATCTCTCAAATTTATCACTTTCCCTTACTTGTAAGAACCAAAAACAAAGGTAGTCCAAACTACTGAGGGAAGAAGCGAGTGAACTCAACAAGCAAATCATGATGGTCCCGGAAAAGGATATTTACCTACAAAATAGACATATTAAACTAAGACAAGAAGGGCAACAAAAACAGTGAATAACATTATACTGCAAGTGTTTACGAACGTTACCTCCTGGAAGACCTCATTAATGCACTTTTTTTCTTCTCTATACATGTTCACAATGTCTAAAAATGATTTGTATGGTCGATTATCGTCTAGAAACCTTGTCTGCAGGAGACAAAAAAAATTATACTTTATAGGCATGTAGCCAAGAGAAAAAAGGAGAATATTAATTAATCATAGCTTGAATTAGTTACACCAGATCAAAATCTCTCTACCTTAACCTTGTTGATAAAACTAAGAGCTTCCTTCAACTCAACAGGCCTCTTTGGTAGGGTTAAATGGAAACCAATAATTGGCAAGAATTTATTGAAACGCAAAAGCAGCTCTTGTTCCCCTTTGTAGATTTCTTTCACTCTTAATATGGCACCGTAAGTATCAATTCTAAAAAATACTATATACAATCAGATTCTTCAATTACACAGAAATCATAATTAAAGAGTTATTGTGTAGACGGAAATTGAACTAAACGAGGTGCAAAATTAAGCATTAACAAGGAGCAAAAACGCTATACCTCTCAGCTCTGAAGTCCTTAATGATTTGAAGAAACTTATCATATATTTCACAGTCATCTGGGAATTTATCCTTCACAGTCTTGACATGTACAATTGCATCAGTTTCGGCTAGATTTCGTGCAGCCATGTTTTGAAACTTCCCAGAGCCTTCATTATTACCCAGAGAAAGAGAAACAAATAGGTAAAACAGTTTTAGCATCAACAATAGATCACTGTGTTGTCTCCAACATTGACAAATCACAATTTTTACAACAGTGGAAAATAGAAAAACATATATATCAATCGCGCAAGTCGTAATAGACAGCCTAAATATATATATTTAAGGAATCCAACTCGAAATCATCCCAACTAGAGCAAAAACAAAACAGATCTAGCAACTAAAGAACAACCATACGTAGGATATTCGAAGAAGGAATTTGAAGAATCAAACAAAAAATTTGACCGTAACTTAATCCTCTAATTAATTCACATATAGTTTTTTTTTTTTGGTCTAAATGTTAACATATAGTTCGATTCGATATGAGAAACAAACACTCGAAACGAAATTTTAAAAGAAACAAGAAAGAAGGAGAGAAGATCATCGTACAGTTGTCGCAGAAGTGTAACTGTGTAAGGAACAAGTTTCGAATACAATATATAAGGGGTTTAGGTTGGTTTATGGTAGGGATGTTAAAATGGGCCCAAATCTTAACGGGCCTAAACGGATCTGTTTTGTGAAATGAGCCCGTTTAGGCTCGTTTATGAAATAATTTTTCACGGATCTTAACGGGCCAGTCCGTTTATTAAACGGGGTTTTACACATTTAAACGGCCAGTCCGTTTAAGTTTTTTTAAAAAAAACAAACTAACTCAAAACGACACTGTTTTGATATTTCTTGACTCTCTTGACGTTTAGGGCTTCCGACAGAACAACCGTCGTTGTCGTGAATCGAGTTTTGGTGTGTGGGTTTGCCAGAGAATCTCCGGCGGCATCTTCTCATATGTACAATTCGCTCGTCTACGGTTTCGCTTCTGCTTAGGTTCTCTTCCGGCGCCGGCGAAGGCGACGGTAAAACAGGTACGTCTAATCTCTCTTCCGGGTTGGTTTGAAATATCGATTTTTGATTCCACTTACTGTTTTGATAATTTCTTACCTCTTCGATTTTGGTTTTCTCATTTTAATTATGGGTTTTAGTCTAACCTTCGAATTAAGAAGTGGATGATTCGATTTATGTGTCTGTGAGTTTAGTTTAATTTTTAATTCTAGGTTTTAGTCATGCGTCTTCCATTTGTGTTCGTGAATCGTGAGTTCATTTTCTTATCTTATTTCTCAATCCCTCACTTTCTCTTTTTTTGTTCTGACACTTCACTTGCAAGATACTTTGAGTTTTCCTTGAGATTTTGAACAGATATAAGTACATGATAACAAAATTTCAAAAGTTGAGAATTATGTGTTAAACATGCAACTTTCTGATGGTTGACGTTTCTTTGTTATCATCTTTGTTTCTTTTTATGCAGAAATGGACTTTGAATCTGAACAAACAATAGCGCTTCTCAATGCTCAGAATGATTTGATAGATATGAATGAGGAGGATACTAAGATTTCAGATTGGGATTGATGAGGAAGTGTTAGAAGCACAAGCACCAGAGCAAAGTGAAACACAAACAACGCAAGCAACTAAAATAAAAACAGTACGAAAAAGGCGAAAAAACTTCAACGGTTTGGAATGATTTTGAATCTGTAGAGATTGAAGAAGATGGCAAAGAAATGGCCAAGTGTATCCATTGTGGTACAAAGTTTGTGATAAATAGTAGAACACATTGTGGTACAAAGTTTGTGATAAATATGGGATATAAATTTGGATTAAAAAAATTAAATTTAAAAAATAGGCTACATCTTTTAAGTTTTATAATTAAGAAAATAAACTATTTAAGGTTTTTTCGCCGTTTGAAATATTATCTATTATAATAAATCATGAAAAACATTACATGAAAGATTATACAAAGGACAATTCTATATGCGTACAATCAGGGGCGGAGGCAGTAAGGTTAGAGGGGGGTCCGCTGACCCCAGTCATTTTTTAAAATTCAGTAATATGTTTTTTGAAAAAAAATTATATTGACCATAACTTAGAATAATTTTTTACCCCAATACAAAATTAATTTAGATACATAAGTAAAAAAAAACTAAATACATAAAATAAAATATCCCAAATACTAGAGAGTTGGGCTTCTGCTAAAATTGTATCCATGTGACTAAACTAAAGTAAAAAGTATTTTCACCTAATATTAATTATGTTTTTACTAAACAGACAAATTATATATATTGAATTCTTAGTGTGTTTAATTTTTTATTTTAATTTTTTTTTGTCATCGGTAAATAAAAATTCTAGTCCCGCCACTGCCTACAATGATCCATGATCGACGGTTCTATTTGCACCATGCTCGTGATGGACAACATTACCATTGACACGCTGGACCATGACGAATGACTCTATTTGCACCGCGCTGGAAGTCTCCTGTAAATTTTTCTCCTTTAATTTTTGCACTTTTGAAGCCGAACTCCATACCTGTTTTAGTATTAAGAATTTACATTATATTAATTAGAATTTATGATTTAGGGTTTAGCACATTGGTGATAAGAACACCTTTAGTGAAATAGTACATCGATAAAAGTTGGCCGAGACACAACAAGTTTCCTTCTTACCTCACACGAAACACGTACGCAGATAACAAGACTTGATGAACAACTTCCACAAAGAAAGACAAGAAGGGTTTTGCTACTCATAAGATTTGTGCCAATCCCTTTTTCCAGTTTCGGATAAAGCAAACTGATCAAATTTAAGATGACACTTTTCGCGTATCTCAGATTAGCTATGCCGACCAACTTGTGGATGCGCTTATTAAACCGCTACCATGCATATGGTTTTATAACTTGGCAGCCACGATTGGATTCTTGAGAGGATGTTAGTATATTATGTTAATATTCTGGTATTATCTTGTATAAATATATACTAAGATCTCTTTTAGAATTCTCTTATTGACATTCTCAACAGTATCATGTATCAAACACTTGGTATATGGAAAGTAAGCAATCCCAAACTAAATCTACATTATGAGATATATAATATAGTTTAAATTAAAAAGTTTGTCAAGGACTTGGGACTTTTGAGACGTTCCTGGTAAACAAAGTGTAATGTTAAGTTTTTCAAGTTCATGTCCAATTTCTTATTAGTATTGATATTGTCTGTTTGGATCCAAGAAGCAACGCCCTCACATATTTGTTTTTAAGCTATTGTTGTTTTTCTTTTTTTTTCTGCAAAATATATTTTTATTGATTTGATGAAACAAAATCAGAGTACAAAGTTTTTGTTAGCCAATTTGGCGGATACAAACAATCTGAGAAGAAAATATCGTTTGGAGGTCCATTACGAGCTAATAGATGTGCCGCTTTATTTCCATTACGTTTAACATGCGTATACGAAGCTTTTATGAATTTTTCATTCCACAACCTTACATCATCCATCAGATTTAGAATTGTTAATTCTTGTAGTTGATCATGAACAACTTTTAATAAGACTTCATTATCCCCTTCAAAAGTGATAGAGTTATATCCTTTAATCCATACGTTTTGCATTGCACATAAAAGGGTTTTTCCTTCAGCTTCAAGGCTTGATATCGAGGTTCCTAAATTAACAAATCCCCATTGCTGAGCTACACCACCATGATTCCTTATAAACCATCCCCCTACTGTTCTTTTCGTTATTGGATCAAAAGCCGCATCATAATTACATTTGAAAAGTCCAAACTCCGGCCGTGTCCATCGAGAGACATGATTTATATGCTGCTGAGTTTGGACGTTATTATTGGTCTTAATCCATTCACTCACATCAATTTTGGAGAGTTCGACATCCTTTTTAGTATTAATCCTCTTTTTGTTGAAAAGCAAATTGTTTCGGGATTTCCATATCCTCCACATTACCCACCATGGAAGTAGTTTCAAGTGAATGGATAAGTCTTGTGAGCTTTGTAGATCCATTATATATCTTATATTTTCTTCTAAATCTTGTGATGGATTAAAGAGACAAGGAAAAGGTAAACCAGATAATCTCCATGTAGATATCGAAACTGGACACAAAAATAGCATATGATTTATAGATTCAGGCTCGAGACAACATCTTTGACAAGTTTGATCCAACCTCACACCCCTTGTTGTTAATCGCGTAGCTGTCCCTATAGATTTTGTTAAAATACGCCAAAGGAAGTGTTTTATTTTTAGCATTATTGGCAAATTCCAAACTTTATTCTTCAATGTAGCATCACCATGGGGGGGAGTGGGAAGAATTTGATTTTCCGGATTATCTTGGTGTCGTGAAAACCAATATCCAGAAGCAACAAAATAATTTCCATTCCTCGTGTAGTTCCATTTAATCCTATCCTCATAAGTCCTTTGAGCCAAATATAGATTTTTAACGAGAATTCTATCAGCTATTGTTGTTATCACCAACGAAATACGCCACTTGATCTTCTACCTAAGCACCAATACCCCTTAACCGCAAGGTCACTTTGACGGCTTTTCCACAACGAACATGCAAGCCTTAGCCTATACCCACTTTTCCATGTTTACTTTTTTCTGAACATGCAAGCCCACATCTTCATTTTTGTATTGTTTTTTAGCAATTAGTTTCATGAGGTGGAAAGACCCTCCCAAATGAGGAAGCGAAACCCAGGTTATCAAGATTAAGGCTTGATCTTCCATTTCTTATTTTAATTTCGTATGTTGCAAATAAGTAATTGAGTGGTGACTTGTTTCCTTGTTTTACAGGAACAAGTAACCCCTGTTTCATTTTCAGTTGGTACTTTGCTTCCAAAAGTTGTAGGAGTGAAAAGTACTTTGCTTCCAAAGTTGTAGGAGTGAAAACTCCTTTTTTTTTTGTCAACGGAGTGAAAACTCCTTTTTTTTGGTCAACGGAGTGAAAACTCCATTATGAAATGAAAAGAAAACATAGAAAAAGGCAGACTTTGTTTGCCTAAAGAAATCCTTGTGTCCATTGTTCTTATGGACTATATATGGAACCGCATCAACATCAAATCTTTACCTTGACCTTGTTGATAAAACAAATAACTTCCTTCAACTCCACAAGCTTCTTTGGTGGAGTCTGGTCACCCTCGAGAGTTATCTCGTAACCATTTGGGAAAAAATGAATTAAAACCCAAAAGCAGCTCTTGTAGCCCCTTGAAGAGTTATTTCACTCTTAATATGAGACCGTTAGTATCAATTCTACAATGAAAAGACCATCAGATTCTTCAGTTCCACATAAATCATAAAAGAGTATTGTGTAGATAGAAATTGAACTAATTAAGACACAATGGCATGACAAATATATATTTCAAAGTTTTATTATTGTAATTTTTTTTTTTTTTTTTGCGAAAAAGTTTTATTATTATAATTCCACTATAATAGCGTGTATTGAGTGAACAAGATGGAAAGCAGATAGGGTGGTTGGTACAAGATGGCTTCATTGCATACATAAATGTATCCTTCTCTAGAATATCATCATCTTCGCTTATAGTGAGGGAGAAAGTCACCGAATGCCACAAGCAAGTCGTGATGGTCTCGGAAAAGGTTCTCGACCTGCAAAATAAGCATATCATCAACTCTAACACAAGAAACATGAAAAAAAAATAAAACATTTTATACAAAAAGTGCCAATGCACATATATATATATATATATACCTCATGGTAGACCTCGGTAATGGGCTTGTTTTCCGTTCTATACATGTTCAAAACATCTAAAAATGAGTTGTATGTATCTCTATTGCCGTCAAACCTTGCCTACAGATAAATGAAAATTATGAGAAAAGTAACAAAAACCAAAAAAAAAAAAAGGAATATAATAGGGAAAAAATCTAACAGGACTATATCGAGATGTTTTCACTAGCCCGGTCCGGGTTTAAAAACATTACTCGAAATCTAAACAAAATGATTTTTTCTAATTTTAAAAAGATTCAACCTACTTTTAGTCTAGATTTTTTTAGATCTTCCTTTTAAATGTAATCATATATTACAGAAATATACAATATTAACTATTACATATATATATATATATTTTAAACAAAAACCAAACCTTAATTAATCAAACCAAACCAACCCGAATTTACATCAAACAAAACCGAATTACAAATGGTTATATTTGGTTCAGTTTTCATAGCATTGATAGTTCAAAAATTACAAAATCAAAATGAAAGTCAAATTGTAAAACCCTATTTCCTAGCCAGGTTTAGTGCACCTACCTTGACCTTATTGATAAAACTAAATGCCTCGTCAAAGTGCACAGCTTGGTCACCTTCGAGGGTTATCTCGAAACCCTTTGGCAAAAATGTATTGAAACCCAAAAGCAGCTCTGGTTGTCCCTCGAAGAGTTCCTTCACTTTTAATATGACACCAATAGTATCAACTCTACCATGAAAACATCATCAGATTCTTTTAGTTCCACATAAATCATTTCTAAGAGTTGAAACTAATGAAAGAGCAAAACCAATCATTAATAGGTTTGGGCAAAATATTAATATCCGTAACCGAAAAATTGAACCGAACCGAATTGTTACAAATACCCGAACGATTCCTCTTATAAAATATTTCGGATATCTGAACCGAAACCCGAACGGGTACCCGAAATATACGAAATACAATTATATATCTAAATATATATTATTTATCTTTAAAAAATCACACTTATAAACTGAATATATTAGTTATGTTAAGACCGAAATAACCAAAATACTCTAAATATTCGAAAATCTTTAGTTTGTTCAGAATTGGGAGAAATTCCACGTACCTGAAACCCGGGCGGAACCGAACCGAACCAGATCCGAAAAAGGAAATACCCGAATGGGTCCTAAACTTCTAAAATTTGGGTATCTGAAACCCGAAAGAACCAAACCCGAACGGGTACCTGAATGTGCAAGCCTAGTCATTAAAATAGAAAAAAGAAAAAACTACCTTTGAGCTTTGAAGTCCTTCATGACCTTAAGAAAGGACTCATATACTTCACGATTATCTTGGAATTTCTCCTTCACAATCTTGAGATAGTCAAGTGCATCACTTGTAGTTAGCTTCTCATTAACCATGGTTTGGAATTGGCAAGATCTTCATTATCCAGAGAAAGAGAAAATAGATCAAAATGTAGGACGACTCACAACACTATAATAACATTGAAGATCAATCGCAACTCTCAAACGAAAACCCTAGCCGCCACGACCCCCCTTTGATTTCCGCCGTAGAGCAGCTCACTGAAGCCCTTAACGTCGAAGTCAGCCGATTGCTCTCCCTCCGCCATCCAGCTCAAGCGGATTCTAATCCGGTGAGATCCAGCAACCCGATCCAGCCTCTGAAGCCCAAAACCGCCGCTCTGCCTCAACGATGCAGCTCCTCCACACCTCAGCACCACCGGAGAAGAAGAGAGGAGCGTCCGATTACAATCCCGCTTCCCATCACCTACTCTACTCGGAAGATAGATTTTCTAGGTGGCTGCTAGGGTTTTCGTTTACGAGAGTTTTCGGCCAAATACTTTTTTTTTTCTAACTTCATTAAACAAACACATACAAACTCAAACAAACAGCAGAACAATGTGATGGATCTCGAACAATGTATGATAAAAGTGAAAAAAGAACATAGATCAAAATTGGCTCCTTACCTCACACTAAACACGCAGATACAAAGACTTAACAATTTCTACAAAGATACAACTTTGACAAGTTTACGTAACGCTTTATATATAGAGACGACGTATGATCGATGTTACATATTAAACCACTTTTTTTTTTTTTTTTTTGGGTGTTAAACTATACAATCTTTTTGTTAGCATAAGAATACGATTTTCTCTCCTTTTCTGGCTTTTTTGCCCTCTTTTTCTATGATTTCCTCACTATATAAACTATTCGTTATATCTATTCTTCACAAATTTTAAAATATCCGAAAAGTCAAAGTTGGTATGGATAACGCTGTCTAAATATTTGCGTTACGCGTTATGAAACTTATTCGATTCATATCTGATTCAAATTATTATTATTAACGCGTAATTTAATTAGTGACGGCCACAACTAAAACGACGACGTATTTGAAACTGATAACTATTCGTAATTTACTTATGGGCTTCTTAATTTATAGAGGGCCTCAGGGCCACTAAACAAAACGACGACGTTCGAGTTCATAAACCCTAAGAGATTGATTTCTTCTTCTTCCTTCTTCGAATATTTTTCGGAAGCTCTAAAATCACCTGCAGGTTTGTCCGTAAAACCTCAATTCGTTTTTTTTCTTCTTCATTCCATTCTCCTAATCGATCTCGTTAAATCTGGGTTGTTTTCTTTTTGTGTGGTTGTTGTTGAAATTTGAATATAAAATTATAAGAAGTTCTTCTGCTTACATCTGCGGACTAATTTTGAGGTAACTCTTCAGCGAAATCATGAAATTAGATAAAAATTAAAACTTTATCTATCTGCTTCGTATTGTAAACACTTATCTCTGTGAAAATATCTTCCTTTTTTGTGGTTTTATTGTCAGTTTTGTGTGGTTTTAGTTTCATTTTCACATGTCTTTTCATTTGGAGACAATCTCTTCGGGTGTCTTGTAGGTGATTGTCAGGACGAAGCAAAATGAGATTGGTGAAGTGTTGGTTTTGCTCTTCCACAGTATATCCTGGACATGGTATTCAGTTTGTCCGCAACGATGCAAAGGTAAGTAATTTGGTATAATTCTGCTTGAGATACGCAGTAGTTAAATTCTTGATAAGCTCTTGTGGTTTAAGCGTTATCGGCCTTTTCAATCTTGCTATGGATTCAAATAAGTTGTGTTCATCAGTTTTGGATTCTGTATATGTGAATGTCTCCTTGCTCGTATCTTGTATGGATTCTGATATCTGTCTTTTAAGTGTTTCGAAACTTATGGCATCTTTCGCTAAGAGTTTAGTATCTAAGAGGTCTACAGATGTTCTGTATTTGCATACATGCTAATCAAGCATCTTGTTGTTTTTCATGTTATCGGTTACTCGACAGGCACTCACTTAACCTTTCTAGCTTTGTATCTTATGCGTATTATGATTCAGTTACAACAAGCAAGCTATCTTCGCTTTTGCAGATTTTCCGGTTCTGTCGGTCGAAATGCCACAAGAACTTCAAGATGAAGAGAAACCCACGGAAAGTGAAATGGACTAAAGCATACAGAGCGGCACACGGAAAGGACATGACTCAGGTACATGTTGATTTGCACATAAGTTTTTCTTTGTTTCCTTGTGGGTTATCTAGATAATGCTCACCATCTCCCGCTTGTCTTTTCTGTTTCCTTTCCCTCAAAAGGATAAAACATTTGAGTTTGAGAAGAAGAGAAACAGACCTGAGAGATATGACAGGAACGTAACAGAGAATACACTGACGGCCATTAAGAAGATTGATAAGATAAGAAGCGCAAGAGCAGCCAAATATATCGAAAAGAGGTATGTATAATATATCTCTTCCTCGTACAAATCCTTAAACACTACGTGTATGAATTTGAAATTGGACTTGTGTTTTTGACTATGTATGTTTTTTTTGTGTGTGTGTGTGTGTGTGTGTGGGACTTAGGTTGAAGCCAAACAAACAGAAGATATACAATGAGGATGTCAAGGTGCTAGATAATGACATTGTAATGATCAAGGCTCCCCAACAAGTACCAGAGAAGATCAAAGTTGATGTTTCCAAAAAGAAGTCTGTTCAAAACGGAGCCATGGAAGAGTGATTCTGTTAAAACATTATGATCAATCTTAAAAATGTCTTCTTTAACCATTTGCTTTTGGAGTTCTTTAAAAAACAAAAGTTTTGGTTTTTGTACTGATAAAATTGCTTTCATTTTGCAATGTATTATTAACCTGATATAAGGCAAACAGAGTAATATTATGTCTGTCTTCTTTGGTGGTGTTTTGTTTATTTTTTCATTTTAAATAGAACAAACCAAAAACAAAATCGGAACAGTCCATAACAAAACGCAAAAGAAGAAGTTATCCAAGAAACTATTGATGGTGAAAAAGTACTTAGTGAAGATACAGGCAATTATGGTGGTTTCCAAACAAAGTTGCTTTCCTCTGAGAGGCAGGCTCGAACCGTAACGTGGCTTCGTCACACGCATAGTTCATCTTTCCGCTCGTCTTATAAA
Source organism: Eutrema yunnanense (assembly GCA_002933935.1). Classification (NCBI taxonomy): domain Eukaryota; kingdom Viridiplantae; phylum Streptophyta; class Magnoliopsida; order Brassicales; family Brassicaceae; genus Eutrema; species Eutrema yunnanense. The sequence goes on along the minus strand of PKML01043599.1, from coordinate 125,882 downwards.
GATCTGATTAAAATCCATAAAATATGCAAGAATGGAAAATATTACCTTATAAAGAATATTCAGTTGATGAATAAAAAAGTGTAATTTGTTTTGTTACCATTTTCTGCATAGGTTTCTCCAAATATGTCAGTTTTGTTCCAAATCCTAGTGTGCGCTTCTTATGGGAAATTCCATTTTCAATTAATTTTATTTTTTATTAAGAATATTTTGTTTCTTTTTAAATATCATATTTTACATCAATTTTATTTGTAATGCATTATAATATACTAGATTAGGTCTAGCGTGATATGCGGGTATAAAATAAAAGATTTAGATTCTAAAACTGATATTATGCTTAATTATGACTCGTATAGTTATATTCTAAATTAAAATCTCGTTTAGTTATCCATGAATTACGTTTAGTAATTCGTATTAAAAAAAAACAAAAACAAAATTAATTCATATTACTCATTAATCTGATAAACAATCCCTTTAAATGAATGAGAGAGTTCCAGAATTACCAAACACACAATAACAAATTTTTCTTCTTCTAATTTTATATATTATGAATCGTATATATATTTTATTTTTTTAACACTTTTTATTTGGTAGTTTTTATTTTTTTCTCTTACTTCACTTTTTCAATATTAGTAGTTTCCATTATATAAAACACAATTCTCTTTTCATTTTTTGTTATTTTATTTGATAGTTTTTATTTTTTTTCTCTTAATTTACTTGTTCAATGTTATTAGTTTCCATTATATAAGACACATGTCAATATCTAAATTAACCGTGACACATGTCACGACCTCGTTAGTGAAAATTATCTTACGTGTTACGCTCATGTTGAGATATCCAGCTTTATATAGGGCCTGATTGGTAACAGTTGTACCTTTCGGTTTTATGCTGTGGTTTTTTTGTTGTAGGTTTTTTAGCTGTAGGATTTTGGCTGTAAGATTTTGGATGTGGCTTTTTAAAAAGTGAAAGAGAGGAAATATGAGATATGGAAATATAGCTCTCTACAGCCAAAAAATGATACAAATGGTTGTAGGTTTAAAAATCTGTAGAAATCATGATTAGAAACAAAAATTAGCTGTAGAAATAAATATGGATGTGTGCAGCCTCTAAAGCTCCTTCCAATCAAGGCCATGTTTGGTAGTCCATTTGACATAAGCATCCAAATGATGCATTTAAATGATTCATCTAGATGGATCATCTAGATGATGTTTGTTTCTATTTTTGTTATTCATTTGGATGATTCATCTAGATGAATCTATGTTTGTTTGTTCATTTTAATGTAAATGTACATCTTCATTAATAAAAAATGTCTAAATTGCTCATATTTCTTATTTAATCATGATCTTAATTATATTAGTTTTACAACATGATCTTAATCATACAAGTTTCTAAATTCATGAAATATAACATTTTTATAAGAAATTTCATCATATAATTGATAAAAAGTATAAATTCATAAAATTTGAAATCATCATAAATACATATAAATTTGAAATCACCAAAAAATACAAATATGATTCATATATGGGCTTGTGAGATCATATTTGATCTCAAACAACTCAAATGATTCCCAACACAAGATTGCAACAAAACAAATGTATATATATATATATATGTATTATACACACATATTGGTTTGCATAATCGATCATCTGTATCACACTAACAGTTTCTTTACGTTTCCAATGCAGGAATGCTCGTCAACTCTCACACAATGAAAGCAGGAAAACACGGTGAAAGTTACTCTGGTTCTTCTTCATCCAAAAGCTTCAAGTTTCTTGTATGCAAATGAAAAAAAATAAAGCATCCATACCAGTTTTAGACAGCAATCCACCAGTAACAAGTCCGAGGCATTACCATGTTCCCCACGAGGAGCCAAACTCGAGCTTTTTAAGTGTGAGTCACAAGATAAGGCCTTACACATTGTCTTATGAGATAACCGCTATATTGCATAAAGCTTACCTAAATTTCAAACAATATTATCAAGCTGGGAAATGGAGAATTGTAACCATGTGACATTTTCTAAAGCAGTCATAGAGCCGTATAACAAGGAAACCTATTTAGAGAATTGATCTAAGCTCATTAATTCATTGAAAGCCTAATCCCAGATTATCATTTCAACCTGGTTCACGCTACTCTCATTTCAGAGTGAGAACCATAAGGATCTCACATCAGCCTTCCATGTCAAAAAGCTAAAGGGCTTCAGATTCAGCTAACTCACCATTTATATCCATAACTAGACCATTTGAAGCAGCAGTTGAATCATTCATGCCTTTATTCCTAACTATCTATTTCTAGCTTAATCAAACAACAATGCCTTAGGATCATTGACTCGTCCAAATGGAGAACAATTGGAAATTCCAGAAACATGAAACGCGTATCACTTTCAAAAAAAAAAAATCTGACAGATCGAAACATACTGACGAAGAGGGTTCTAGAAAGCGTCCATTTCTGTTTGCTACCAGTTTTATTAACCTAGACGAAGCAATCGATCAAACACATACAAAAAAGGGAATCAAACATACAGATTCGTGGACAAGAGAACAAAAAAGAAGCAAATCCAGTAGCATCTAAAAGTTCCAGAGAACAAACCAATCAATAGACACAGAACACAGCCACTAAAGAGCAAACCCAGAAGAGTAAATTCGAAGAAGAAAGCAATAGTCTCATGTAAAAGAGTTTCTAAGAGCTAAGAGAAAGTTGAAGGAAAAGAGAGAAAGAAAGAAGAAGCTCACCTGAGAAGTAGCCGGAGAGAAGCCGCCGAAGAGAAGCCGCCGGAGAGAAGCTGCCGGAGAGAAGTCGCCGGAGAGAAGCTGCCGGAGTCGGGAGTCGGAGAAGAGAAGATTCGGAGAAGAAAAGAATCGGAGAAGAGAAAATCACGTTAGATCTAGGTTTTTTGAGTCACGATCTCGTGAATGAGAATTATCTTACGTGTCATGCTCACGTTGAGAGATCCAGCTTTATATAATAAGATTTTTTATATTTTAATTATTGAGAAACTATTTTCCATATATGGGTTTTCAAATTTAAATCTCAAAAATATCTCATTTATGTTCAAATTTCCAACATACCCTCAAAATCCAAAAATATCACAAAATGTATGTTTATGAAGGGTTTACTAAAGTGTACTAAATTCTTTCAAAAAAACTTACAAACCCTTACTGAACCTTGCAACGAGATTCAGAACAGATCAAAACTGATGTTTCCAAAAAGGAAGTCTATTCAAAACGAAGCCATGGAAGAGTGATTCTGTTCTGTGGAAACATTATGAGCCATTTAAAAGCTACTCATTTACTCTGAATCTGGTGTCATCTTAAAAAAATAAAACATTCATTCCTGCGCGAGTGTCTCGTTGAAATATCTACTATTAAAAAAATAAATAAATAAAAAAGAAGAAAGAAAGTATAGACCAATCTCTCACATGTGTCACTTTCTGATTTGTTCAATTTTATTTTTTAATTTAAAATTTAATTACAACATTAAATTCTATTAAATTATTTATATTATTTGGTTGAGACACATAAAAATATCTCAACAATGCATATGGTCTCTCTTACCGTCTTACTCATTGTTTTCAGAGGTCATTATATATTTATTTTTTTGGGTTTTGTACTGATAAAGTGACTTTCACACCAAATTGGCAAATTCATTCTCAGAAGCTCCTTTATGAATCATCGATTTAATTAACGTTCCATGAGACGTGCTTATATATTTTATAGAAAAACTATCGGCAGTTGCAAACATATATTTAATCATTTATAGACTTTTAGTTAAGTGAGCAATGCATCTCAAACACAAAAAAGGAGGTAAAAAAGTGTATTTTCGATATGCTAAGTTAGTCTAGTTATTTTAAAATAATTTATTGAGATGAATAATAAACTTATCTTCTTCGTGTTGACCATCTGTCCATCTGTCCTTTGCTGCTATTCTATCAGAGTGGAGATTCGAATCCACCCACCTTCGTGTTGGGCTTCTCCCTTCGCGATGGGCCCTCAAGACGGTATCTCACCTCGGTAAGGTATTTTTTCTTATATAAGGGATTGGCTACTGGGTCGGCCTTTATGGCCCAGTTACCATATAAGTCAGACCCGATCGGTGATGTATTTTTACCTCACGGTTCCACTTGATTTAATGAAATAGAAAGTTGGAAAAAAAAAAAAAACTTATCTTCCAAAATCAATCTAGTAATCTTCCATTTATTTAATTCCCAATATAGACTGGAAAACTGTGAATATAATTGGTAAACTACAAATATTTTTTGCCATCCAATTTGGTAGCATGATGTTTTCGAATCTTTATTTTCTTATAGTTGCCACCCAAATTTTAAAACTGTGTATTGCTGACAAGAAAAATTACAAATATACATGTTCTAACTACAAATATCTTTATTGCATATATGTTTTTATACAATAAAAATATGAGAAATTGATTAGAATAGCACTAAAATAAAGTTTGGTGACCAAACTAGCATCAGCGCTAAAATATCTTTTATATGGCATTTCCTGTAAACCCAAAGATCATTATATCCTCGTTCTTAAATGAGCATATGCGTCGACGTTGTCCCCGAAACGGCTCCGACATCGGCGTCTGAGGTCGTCTCCAGCATCTACCTCGCCATTAACGGCCATGATTTATGGTTTAAAGTTTTAAACATTAATGATTATGCGCGGATCGTATTCGTATACGTTTTTAATATCACTATTCATTCGTGCAAGTTTTGAGCATAACGTTTTAGACATATTTTTATTTCAAGATCAATTTCAAACATGTGATTTACATTTCTATATTTTATTACCCAAGTTAGAAACTCCAAAACTCTCATAATTAATAAGTCCTTACACAAACCGAATCGTCCAACTCTGTCCACTGCTTCAACCTTAAGAGAAAGAATGCTTACGTTCTCGTCCTCCTACAACGTTCACTGAATCCACAAAAGGTTTCTTGCTACCAGAAGTCACAACAACTCATGGTTTCTTAAAGAACGAAATCCAAGTTTCCAGGGACAATATAACCACGGAAACCCCAAAATTAGCTCTTCCATAGTATTCCAAGTTACCAGGGACCTTCTTTTGATCATTCACTTCATCCTTCTCTTGATCTTTCAAGAATCCCTCAAGTTTCTTTTTCCCGTGTTCCTTGATGAACTCAGAAAGGTAAGGTAAAGTATAACTCATCACACTTGCATAAAATGCCGAACGAAGATCTTTAACTGCATTGGAGATGGAGACCTTTAACTTTGATGCAAGGGGTTTGATCATTCGATATCTTTGAAGATACGAATAGATCTGGGACCGAGAGAGAGTCTTAATTCCCATGGGAGTAGCTCTTGTGGATGCAAAAACAAACAAAAAATGATCAACACTGCTTCAACAAAGGACTTAACATTATTGTATGAACACTGCAAATTTAAATCAAATCATAAAAAATAATCTCACAATGACTTAACATTATTGTATGAACACTAAACACCAGACATTGGAGAAACTAAGGCCTTATAGCGCGGAGACTCAATGACATTTCTCTGTATAGTATAATAGAAAATGAAATTTCAAACTTGAGAGAAAGAATGCTTACGTTCTCGTCCTCCTACAGCGTTCGCTGCTTCAACAAAACTTTTGTAAAGCTCAGTGGTCCACAGCGACGAAGAGAAGCGGCGGCGAGACCTCCAACTCTGTGAAATTTTAGTCATTCACAAAACGGAAAAAGAACGATCATAATAAGATTTCAATCTCGATTTACCTGCACAGCGACTGATCTCAGATTCAGCGGCATGATCTTTAACATTCTTCTTTCGTCTCTGAAAGTCTCTGAAACTAGGGTTAAGAAGGGTTTGTTCTTCGACAACTGGTTCTTAGTCATATATTCTTTCTGGACCTTAAAAGAAAATAAAAACCCAATAATAATTTTAAACGGATCGAAACATCATATTATCGCTTATAGATCTGTTAATATTAAAAAGAAAGCAAATAATATATATATATTTATATATATATATATTTAAAGAAAAAATCCAATAATAAATTCAAAGGAATCAGAAACATCATATCACAAAAAAATGGATTCGCTTATAGATCTGTTAATAATAAAAAGGAAGCAAATAATATATATCGTGTCCTCATAGATCTATCAACAGAAAAAAATGAATTCGCTTATAGATCTGTTAATAATAAAAAGGAAGCAAATAATATATATATCTATATATATAAAGAAACATTTTCTCTCTTCTCATGATGCCACCTCAGCATCCTAAAAAATTAATACACATATTAAATACATACATTAATTATAAATTTGGTTTTAACATTATGAAAAGAATTTGAAAAGGCATTATTCATATTCTAAATTAAACCAGAAAATAATAAACTTATATGAATATAGTTCTTTGAAATAATAACATGTTTAATAAATTTGGTTATCATAATATATTTCAACTTTTATAAATATTTAATTAGGTTAAGTTGTATTGAAAATATTATAAAAAAACTAAAATATCAAACAATTCCTAACAATTAAACAAATAAGTTAAATATGTAACTAAATTCATAAAGCAAAATATAAGTTGGCAAGTTTTACATCTAATAAAGAGACAAATAAATAAAATTTAGGTATACTTAACATAATAATTGCAATTATACATAACTATGAAAAAGAGAATAAGAGCCAAAAAAATTAAGAAACATATTAAAAGTATTTACACAAAAATATAAATTAAGTTTGAAAATTTAAAATCGTTGTGTTTTGTGATATTATTTTTAACAAAAAAATAAAAATAAATGTAACTACAACAGGAGAAGAAAATAAAAGCTTTGTATATGCAAAATATATATCATGTGATGTAAATATATTTCAATTCTCATAATAATTATCACCCATTAATACAATAGTTTTCCCTAGAATTTGAAAAGACATTTACTTAATAGAAGATATATTATATTGAATTAATCTAAAGAAATTTCAATTTAATAATTTACTTTTATCATTTTATTTATATTTATATAGTTTAGAAAAACTATAGAATTTAGTGTTTATAAATTATGGATTAGATTTATTCTAAATAAAATCAAACAAATGTTGTGACTTCAAACAATCAGTTATATATGGAAATTTTTTTCAAAAAAAAATAAAAGAAAAATAGATTTACGAATCACAAACATATTGCACACATAAATATGGTTAAAATCATATATGAAACACTCCAAAAATAATAACTTCACATGAAACAAAATTAAAAAAATTATTATGCAACTTTAAAATGTAAATATCTTCCCTTTAAAAAACTCAACTAATTGCATAAAATTGGTCACTAAAGAAAAAAAGAGGTAAAAATGTGTATCATCCAATAAATAAACACATAAATGATTATAAATTAAAAAAAAAAACAAAAACAAATACACATATATTAAAGTTTGTCTAAGAGCTGGTTTCAAGTGTATGTGTAAACTAGATGCCAAAAGTCCACAAGTTTCCAAATATAGAACATCTTGTCTTTAATAACATGAAATCCCGCGGAAACAAAACACACCAAACTTCTATGTAGAGACCATTGACTCTTAAGTCCATAACATAAACATTTGTCATAAATTTGAGGGAATCTTATTTGCAGTTAGACCTATACTTCGATTAAATTATGTCCCAATCAGACGTAATTTAACTTCCGACGTAAACAAAGTGTCGAAGACAAATCAGCATGTGGGTCAACTTAATTTCCTCCCTAATTATGGAGCAAAAAATGGATTTGCATTATCATTTGGTGAAACGAACTACTCTTTAATTTACTCGTTGTTTTTGCTTTCTTTCTCTTTTCTTTTTTGACTTCCACTATTTGCTTCTTTTCGCTTTATTTCAGCTTTATTTTAGTACATAAATAAAGTAGACAAATGTCACCTAACTCATATCTAAAACATAACAGAATTTTTTTTTTTTTTATAACAGATTTTTTTTCTTTTATTTTCGGATCTCCAAGCGTATATGCAAAGGAAAAAAAATAAAAAATTCTGGGTTCATTATGGAACAATCCATTACTTATTGAACTATTTGGTTTATTATTATATACTAGGGATTGACCCCCGCGCTTCGCGCGGGCTTATTTTACATTTATGTTTTATAAATTTGTTTATATGCTATTTTTTAGAAAACAATTTTTTTAATTTTGAATTTTAGTTTAATAGTCGGTTTATGTTTATAGTTGCATTGTGTATATATGTGTGTGTTTTGTTATTTCTCCCCTCTTTATTAGTGTTTGTATATAGCAACGATTTTTTCTTTTAATTTTTAATTATGTTGTTTAATTATGTTGAAATATTATTCTTTTTTTCATGTGTTTATATGTAGTATTTGACTATTGTGTGATTCTAATTATAGTTTTATATATATTTTCTTAGCACCATTTCAAATCTCTCATAAGTTACATATTTAGTTGAACATATAGTATTATATTTATGTTCCAGAATCTATAGTTTATATTGTGGTCAATTATAACATCATCAGCCAATGTACACATTAACTAAACAAACCACTTACATTTGATTATAAATGATTTTAGTACATATTTGAGAGTTTAAAATTATCTCTTTATGTATGTATAGTTTTAAGTTGTTTTTAGTTACACCCTCTAATAGGAATTTTTTTCTAATGTTTTGGCATTTATGCTAATAGATATTTTGGCCCAAGTATTGCTTTCTTCGTGAAATACCGCTGACAAAAGATCTGTGATTTTTTCCGTGTTCCCCATCTCTGAAGAACATATCCTCTGTCGGTTCTAAAAATCTAACAAATCCCACTCACATAGCTGATCCTCGATGGCCGCCGTGACTTTCAACGCCTTCGGTAGCCATGGTTCCGCTTCTCACATATGTTTCTGCCATTTTCACTCCTTCATCAATGCTCGCACCTACCTCAAGGTCTGATTTCAGAATTCAAAATTTTATGTATCTTATCATTACCGGATTCAGGTGTTCAAAATTTGAAATCTTGCGTGTTGTTTTGGATTTATAGGAGGGGAAATATTACGATATATGCGGCGTTGTGATTGCAGATGGAGCTGATGCGATCAACGAACATCCTTTCAAAAGAAACACATCGTTTGTTCTGGGTAATAAGGGAAAAATCAATCAAAATTTACAAAATCTTAGAGTTTTAGCAATTTTGTGAAGTTAGAATAGCGATCATTCTTCTTGATCTTTAGTCCATTTCATATGTGAACAATGAGGGAAGAAGTAGATTAATAGGAACCTCAATGGTTTCAAAGATAATTCTTAGGACACCAGAACNAATGCAGACACACTAGACTCCTAAAATGACCTAAATGCTAAAGAAGTATCATGAATTACATGTAAATGGACCTAAACCTATATGAAACGCATGCTAGAATGATGCAAAATGTGATGATATCAGTACGTAGTCTCTTCCATTAACAAAAATTGGGTAATAAGCATTTCAAGATTTATGACGATCATTTAGTAAATGGCTAAGTTTTGGCTTTGAAAATCCTCGATATATTTATTTGTCCAAGAAACCAATTCGGGTCCGAAAAAATGTATTGATTTGTCGAGATATTAATTTATCGAGTATCAATTTATAGAGGTTATACTGTTAATTATGATAATAAACTCATTTTATATGTATTTTCCGTTGAATTGTAGTTGGTGGTTATCTATAAATTAAGTAGTTTATCTTAATATTCTTTTTCAAATATGAACTTATTATATGGTCATTTTTCACTTATTTCATGTCATTTTTTTCCAAACCTATGCATTCGCAGATACTAACTTTGTTAATATCCAGTTCAAAATTTAGATCATAATTAATATTATATATTTTTCTCGTTAGTTGGTGTAAATGTGTGTTTTAGAGTTATATAGTAATAATTACACTTATGTTGAAGCTTTAATTAGTACATATTAGAGTTTTACATAAGTGGTGTCCATTAATACATGATTGTAGTGATGATGTGGACAGTTTATATTGAGAGAAAACTCTCATATTATATAATAAGATGCTTATTTTATCTACTATCATTTATCTCTAATTTTATTTATTTGTTCTTATCTTTGTCCTATTTGACATATAATCGACTTTGTTAAATTATCGTAAAAACTTATATTTACCACAAATTTATAGTTTTTTTTTACTCTCAAATGATCTAAATTTTATTATAAAAATTATATATTCTCAGAGCAAAATTGAATGATTTTTTTTCTTCATTATATGTAGTAAAATCTATTTTACATTCTTAATTTCATAATCACATTCTTACATTTTAAATAGGATAAATATTAAATTAAAGTTTTTGGTTGAAAATCTAACAATATATCATTTTCAATAAAATATTTCATTATTTTTTTTATCCAATTAATACTACAATTTTTTTTTATTCTTAATATCGAATTATCACTTTTCTATTTTGTTACACAAAGTTTTGTATTTTTGTAATTTGTATTAAATAAAAAGTAATGATAAATATAATAAACATGTATTAAATGAATGTTTTAAATATATTTTAATGTTTAATTTATTTTGTTTAAATGAGGTGATGAGGTGGACACCCTAGATTGAGAGAAAACTCTCCTATTATATAATAGATTCTTGGTTGTTTTTCCCCCTTAAATCTCGCACCATTAAAGGATTATATAATTTTGACCATAAAAAGAAAGAATGATTATATATAATTATTTAAATATATTTACACCTATCACGTGGTTTTCATTACACAAAAAAAGTGAATATAATAATGTATCATTGTAAGGATCCGAAAGAGCGGCCAGTGAGGTGGGACTCAATACCAGAAACGAGACTGTGTTATAAAATCACAAAGAACACAGTAACGTCTTCTTCGTTTGGTAAAAGGTGATACTAGGCCTGGACATTTTATCCATACCCGAATCCGACTTGAAATAGTGGGTTTGGATCGGGTTCGGATCCTCTAAAATACCCGAATGGGGTTTATCATTTAGTATATCGGATATCGGGTCGGTTTGGATATAACCCGAAATCCGAAGTAAATCTGAACAAATCCGAAATTGGGCCGATGCTGAAATCCCGCGGAAACACAAAAAAAACTATATGCCAAAAGTCCAAAAGTTTTTTTTGTTTTTGTTCATTTCGGAAAATTTCGGAAGACTTTCTGAAATACGTTATATATGTTCCTAAATACGTTTTATTTTCAAGAAATGATCAGTTTTCATCATTTGTTCATTTAGGAAGTCTTTCCGAAATACGTTATATATGTTACTAAATACGATTTATTTTCAAGAAATGATCATTTTTCATCATTTGTTCATTTAGGAAGTCTTTCCGAAATACGTTATATATGTTCCTAAATACGCTTCATTTTCAAGAAAGGATCAGTTTTCATCATTTGTTCATTTAGGAAGTCTTTCCGAAATACGTTATATATGTTCCTAAATACGATTCATTTTCAAGAAATGATCATTTTTCATCATTTGTTCATTTATGAAGTCTTTCCGAAATACGTTAAATATGTTCCTAAATACGATTCATTTTCAAGAAAGGATCAGTTTTCATCATTTGTTCATTAAGGAAGTCTTTCCGAAATACGTTATATATGTTCCTAAATACGATTCATTTTCAAGAAATGATCATTTTCATCATTTGTATATTTCTTTATTTCTTTGTGTATCTAAAAAAACAACACATATGTTCTGATGCTTCATTTACGCATGGAAATCAACAGGAAATATCGTTTTCTGTTTTATAGTTTTCTGTTTTTGTTAATTTCGGAAGACTTTCTGAAATACGTTATATATGTTCCTAAATACGTTTCATTTTCAAAAAAGGATCAGTTTTCATCATTTGTATATTTCTTTCTTTATTCCTTTGTGTAGCCAAAACAACAACATATATGTTCTGATGCTTCATTTAAGCATGGAAATCAACATGAAATATCATTTTCTGTTTTTGTTCATTTCGGAAGAATTTCCGAAATACGTTATATATGTTCCTAAATGTGTATTATGACTTCTTAAATTTGAGTTTTGTATAGATGGACACAAAAGTTCTCATTTACACATTTAGGAAAGCCTTTCTAAATGTGTAGGACAACTTCCTAAATTTGTGAAGTTATATAAATGAACACAAAAGTTCTTATATATAAGTGAACACAAAAGCTGTATTCATGTTACACCCATCAGATTAGCCTAAAAGGTGAAGAAAGCGAATTGCACCCCATTCACACAATGTCAATTGGGTTACAAGCAAGACAAATTACAAAGAGTCTTGGGATACGAACATGTCCAATGTTTTAAAATCTTGACTTTGTTTATCAAGAGCATTAGCAATATAAAAAGAAGGAAGATAAGGAGATCCATTAAGAAAGATGCAATTTTGAGTTTGTGTGCTGATGTAACAAAGATCATAGAGTTGATTTAAAAGATGTCGGAGGATCTGTCTTTTATATGGAAAATTCAAGACAAAGAGATCGATCGTTTGTGCATTACAACAATTATTCTTTGCCTAAACTCTTTTAAACCTTCTCTCAGATTCGCATTGGGTACTTGTAGACATCATCAAAAGTCCTCTTTGCAAGCTGATAAATTATACCAAACATCAGTCACTCGTCTAATCAATACAACATGTCTTAATAGGCTTAAACAAACACAATCTCTCCAAGAAACTCATAAGCAAAACATAGGCAAAATCAAGAGGGTTTTAGTTTCTAAGTTTTCTGGGAAAAAAGGTTTTAAAAGGTAGAGTTGTGTACATAAACGGTAGTTTCATTGATCTTCTAGCTAACTCATCACATATCATCATTGCAAGCTGGGAGTATAAGACCAATCAGTAATGATTCTTTCATTAAATTCTCTATATAATCAACTCAAATGCAATAACCAACAAGATGAAAACACACACTTTCCATAAAAAAAATTCCGGGTACATATTTTCTTTCAAGAAGAATATGTAAGAACACCAGTTTAGAAACACAATGCAGCATGAAACATTAATCGGTTTATCTAAACCCTATTGCCTGAAACCCATTCTATTTGTTTTAAGAAGTTCATAAACTGTAATTTCCAGGAAACCCACATGTTTGGCTTTTTTGTCTTCGTCTATTCTTCTGTTAGCCTACAACATCGAAAAACTAGACCAATTGAGCTGCCATCTCTTTACAATGTCAAGCAGAAAGACAACAACAATTGATCCAGTTTTCTGCACATAGAAACTAGTAAAGAGTTCTAAACTGATCGAAGTTTCTTAGATTGCAAATCTAACCAAGTTCTCCGACCCATGTCTGATACATCGATCTAACCAGCATGGCTTGTACTATTGTTAAACGTTTATCGCGGATGGATTGAATTCAAATTACGATGAGATGAATGATGAAGAAGGAACCTCGATCTGAGAGAAGAGTCCGTTGAAACCTCGAGACTTGAGATTAAATTGGCCTCCTCGAGCTTTCCGGCGGATCAGGCGAGGATGGAGACGCAAGGACCCTCAGAAGCGGCGCGTTGGGCGAGAGCAAGACCTATGCCGCTAGATCCGCCGGTGATGAAGACGTGACGCGACTTGATGGGGATTCGGATGGGACGAGGGCGTACGTACGATTAAGGCCAAGATAACGAGAAGCGAGAGTGGGACAAGGGGAATGAGGAAGAGAAGGAAGAAAGTAGAAATTGCCGCCATGGATCTCGTCACAAGCTCGCCAATGTGAAGCTCCCTTCGCTCAATAGAGATAACCACCGATCCAAAAATTCGATTAAGGATTTTTATCTGAACCGAGGATAGTTGAGTCTTTTCACCTTTTAATGAATGCTAGTTTTGGGATTTTCACCCTTGTGTGCTAAATTATTGAACTTTAAGTTTTTTGGTGCTATTTTGTAGAATTGCCCTAAAAATATCGTTTGAACTAAAGTACAATATAACATAGATTACTTACATATAGTTTTTTATTTNACGGGAAAGTCACGTGCGCTTGTTAACACATTGTTCAACGCCTCTGAAATGTTGCTAGTCATAACGTTGTACCGTTCCCCAACAAAATATGCACGCGTCCAGTGTTCAAATCCGATGCCAGCAAGATAGTCTGCGCACTCTGGGCTTGTTGCTCTTATCTCAGCAAAATGTCTGTTGAAATCGATTAGTCTATAGGCACGAGCGGCTTGAGAAACCAACCAACTCAAATTCTCAGACTTAAATATTGAAACTATGTTTCGCTGGAGGTGTACGACGCAAGCACCGTGGGAGGACATTGGGTAAACCTGACATGTAGAAAATAGTTCATGAATGATGTTAGTATATTCTGAAATAAAGACACATTTGATTATCTGATAACCCTATTATCAAATATCATATTAGTAAAAGTCATAACGAAAACATGAACTACATATATTATTGGTATCCTCAGGTTTATAGTACATTAGTTATTAAGTATACGAAGGTATCCTAAACTTATTTATGATATAAGTTATATGTTTCTACTATCTCCATGCAGTTTACCTTACGGATGGTTGAGTAGATTGATGCGTGGCGGTCGGACACAAAAACCAAATCTGGGTCGTCGGGAACAATCCGGGAAAGACTAGCCAAGAACCACTCCCACGAAGCATCATTCTCACTATCCACTATCGCAAAACCTAATGGGAAAATTTGGAAGTTTCCGTCTTGCGCACTAGCAGCAACAAGGCAACCCCCGTAGCGTCCGCGTAGGTGTGTACCATCAATGACAATAACCTTCCTCATCCAAGGGTATCCATTAGCGCATGCTGCGAGAGAGAAAAACAAATATTTGAACCTCTCTACCCCTTCGCGGTCCTTCTCCGTCTTAAGATCCACCACGGACCCCGGGTTTGTCTTTAGCAACAACTTAAAGTATGGAGGAATTAAGGCAAAGGAACCCATAGCAGAACCCATAGCATTGTCCATGGCTATTTCCCTTGATCTCCAGGCCTTCCAGTAGCTGATATTCAGACTAAACTGTTGGCGTAACAAGCGTCGGAGATCACACGGTCTTGGACCACGTCCAATTCCACCATAACGTGATCGCATCATATTCCCAATCACCGCTGTTGAAGCTTGCCGGTGAAAATTTCCTCTTGCGTCAACACTACATGTGTGCCGTAGTGAGACCCCTTTTATCTCAAATCGCTCTGTATCCGCCACCTTTGTTGCGTATACACGCCATTTACAAGCATTGCTTACGCATACGAGGGTCAAAACCTCTGGCCTGGAAACCTGGCAGCGAAAATGGAACTTTCGATTAATAGCATGAATAGCCAGCTTCAGCTTTGCGTCTTCCTTAGTTTTAAATGTGCGTCCTACGAAGATCTCGTCTCCCTCGTAATCAACATCGCAAGCTGCTCTGCGTAACGGATCTAAGAAATACGAAAATTTGTTAGCAGATAACTATGTTTTATATTTATAAGTTATTATATGCATAACTGCGTTTATACATATTTATAACTTAGATAACCATAAAAAAATTTTCAGAGTTTCGTGGCTTCTACTTGTTTCACAACTTCACATATATAGATAACCTAGTTTGCTTACCTTCACCATCAGGGTCATCGAAGTAGGGTGGTGCATCTCGATCATGCATGACGGTGTGGACTGCTGTTTCGAAAACCTCCACTATTCCATTTTCGTCCACATTAGGTCTACCTGATGAAGAACCAAGTAATTTCTGTGCAACCTCATGCCCCGTTATCGGTCCCTTTCCCTTATCCGAAGGCCCAACATGAGGTGATGACATGGGTGCCTGCGGCTGCATTGGTGGTTGTGGTGTTGTAGTAGTGTGAGGGTACTCATCTACGGTATCTGAATAATAATGGGCAACCATGTCGTCACCTGTAGTTTGAATACGCAAAGATCATTTACTCCCACTCACATACATTTGTAATTATATTTAAACTGGGTTTTAAAAAGAATACATTTACGACTCACCCCTCAATGAAATACGACAACTCTGGCCTTCATTGCTGTCATCGGACAACTCCTCCTCAGTAAAATCCTCTCCACTCGTCATGTTCCTTAGCCAACTACTAGTTGAATCACTTGACGTGAGTACAACAACCGCGTTCCGGGTAGGTGTAATTTCTATTCTTCTACAATCGTCCTCATATGTCCCGGCTAGTGTGAGTTGCAAAGATGTTTCACTAATCAAAGGCTGAGGGTTGTGATTAACTTCACTTGGACCAGCCCCCTGCGAAGTTTGGTGTTCCTCCACTGACCACGAAGGCGTAGTTTGGACTGTAGGGACAACCTGCTGGTTCTCACGTCCCTCCAAAGCATTTACACTACTCACAAAATTTCTCCAAAGTGTGTAAATGTCGTTGGCCAATTCAGTTTCTCGGCCACCCTGTTCATTTAGCGCATTAAACATTGCCTCCTCTCTAGCCAAACCACCTAACATATGAACAAAGGAATAAAGTTATTACAAAAACTATAACTTCAGATAACATCAAGGGTCTACGTTATTATCTACTATCAATCGGTATATGATTCATAACAACAAAAGTTACAGTCCATATTACCAGGGACAGATCCGGTCGCATGATTATGGACAACGGCTGGTGGCAATGTCTGTGAATTCCCCGGTTCGTAGTCTGCAAAATAGTGAACATTTTAAATAACAACTTCAATTCTCCCAGTCAATATATTTAATTGGATAACATTATTAACCGATAATGGAAACAACATTTACATGCATGATCAGGGGTTATCCGATAACTCAATGGGTACCGCAATAGTCGATTATAGTTTCCACCCGGTACCCCCTCTATGTCAGGCGTATTTTCCCTTGCCTTCTCTAAACCCAAATCTCCTGAAACTCGGGATTCGAGTACTAGTTATTTAGATACTCACTTGAATAGATAACAGTGTTTGAGGAAATAAAATTTCACTATCAATCTACATGACATGTATATAGATCGAATTACCAATAACAGGGAGGCTGCCCTTTTTTGCAGGAATCGTGCCAGCTGGTGACCTCGATGTTCCACTGAAAGAGGATCCTTCTCCTGGGGAACAATCATGTTGGTTAATGTCAGTATAATATTATACTGAGTAAATAATGTACGGGATAACAACATTATTTTATTACCAGGATTATCCCTTGTAACCCTAAACCTTGAAGGGTTTCCGAGTGTTTGACTCTGTTGCTCCGTTTCGTTGCTAGGAGGGAATACAGGTGTTCCATTAAAGCGTAGGACTGCCGGTACTACACTACCGGTCCCTAACTCACTCCTATATGAGTTCACATTTCGATCCATCTGCGAATGTAACACTTGAACCCGGAGATCAACTTCTTGTAGATCGGCACGTATGGCCAAGAACAAGGCACAATCCTCGTCAGTCACTATGTATATTGGTTCCGATTTTCGCCATTCTGGCCCTAACATCCAGTGAGGCCACTGATATGTTATCGCTATCTCATCCCCAATACCTACTTTCAGCTTCTCCTTAATTTTTGTTACCAAGGCATTGTACCCCTCGTTTTCACTAACATCGATTGTGTAGTGAAACACACCCAACACGGGTACATGGACATACTCTCCATTCGCCGTCTTATCCCAACGTCCACGGAGAACTCGGACATTAAGAGACATGTTCTCTGCAATAAATTCACAGGTGACAAGATAAATAATCTACTTATCCGTTTATTGTTATTTGTTAACAAGATAAATCGAAGGAGTGGAAAATAATTGGTATACGATATACGTACCTCGATCGACCAATCACAACACTCCTTTGTATTGATTGCGGCCGCAAATCTCTTGGTTTGTCGCAGTAAATTATCCAGGACTAGGTTTTTTTTGGTATCTGTATTCTGACCAGAACACCAGCAAAGTAAGTGAAAGTCTAATATAGGCGGGAGATTTCTAGGGTATCCCGCTAAGGAGAGTTGACAATGTGGATAATTCTTGTCCACATAATTAACTTAATTATATTTCTAATAAAGCTGCAGGTATATCTTACTAAGATCTTTCTTCCGCCGGCAAGACTTGGAGCGAGCATTAAATGCTGTGTTCCCTGAGAATAAAATTTTCTGTCAGACGTAGGGGCATTGTCGTCCGTCTTACAATACCACTTTTCGGAAAACTAATTTTCAGTTATGTATGGAGAGAAACTTCGTTTTCCAACTTTTCAAGGCCATCGACCTCATTCACCCATTTTTATAATTATTTTTTAAATTGATTTACTATTATCACATGCACTTAGATTTTATGTAATCTTGTTTTATACTTCAGATTTTATGTAATACTGTATCTAAAGAACACGACTATTTAATTTGTCTTAGCTGGAATGATTTAATCGATGTTGTTCCATTGCAAATTTTGGGTGTTTGCTTTTAACCAGAAAAGTAAACGCATCGAATCTTTTTCATGATTCCGATTAACAATGATAAATTTTGGACTAGTTCAATTCAAATGAGGAAAACGTGTCTGTCTCTTCTTGGTAAAACTAACTAACATTGAAATTTGACACGCAGTTGCTTATACAACCAATTCCAAGAAAGCATCTAAATTGCATTTGAATATTTAACTAACCTCGTCTCCATCAATAATTGTCACTTTATCAAAGCAAATAAGAAACATAGAATGAAAATTGAATGGTCGTAGCTTTATATTTTAATTGGAACCCGAAGATTCTTCAATCTATCATCTACTCAGTGCTACCGTGGACGGTTGATATATTAGATTAAAAACGAAAATGATACTCCGAAACTTCATACATTAGATTAAAGTATATCGCAAACAGTACCAGAGACAGATACATCGAACGGTTCAGCTTTTCTCTTTTTTTTCTTGCTTATTGTTTCGATGCAATGTTGTTGGTTTATCGAGAAATTTACAGTAAACTTCTCCGAAAACTTCATACACTCGTCGACAAAAAAAAAACTGAATCCATTCGGGTTTCTTGTAACTTGCACCAACATTTTTATTAAATATTTACAAAAGTCCACGAACCTTACCATTGGCCACAGAAATCAAAATACTTATGTACATGTAGTTATATGCGTAACGACAACAAATCCATATGGATACATAGGATAATTTCACCATTGACTCGAAACAGCTCTTTTTTTCTTCAAACGGTCGAAAAATGGCCACGCTTCGACTCAATGGTGATAGTAAGTACTGTACGTAAGAGCTTGGAAGTGTCGATTGGGAAATATATTAGTATGAAATTATATACTCCCTCCGTTTCAAAAAGAATGTCATTGTAGTATTTTTTTTTTTTGTTACATAAAGAGTGTAACTTTGTATTTTCAATGCAATTTTTTTATTAAAATTCAATTTTAACCATATTGTTTTAATGTATTAATTAGAAAGAGAATTTTTTTTAGTATATTTATAAAGGGTAAAATATAATTTTTACTAGTTTTTTTAATTTGTGTGAAAATTGTCAGAATGACATTTTTTTTGAAACAGAAAGAGTATTAGGTTAGTGTTCACGTTTTCGATTAAAGAAATTACTCGATGAATGTGTGAGATTTTGGAAACTCCTATATATATATATATATTGCCAATAGAATCACCTACCAATTCGATCATTTATTTATGAATTATATTAATGTCTTAGAGAGAATGTTCAAATCCGAATTCCGGTATGGTTTGGGTTCAGATTATTATATTTTTTTGTTTGTTTTAGAAAAATGACTACCAAACTAAAACTTATATAGGATGGTTTGGCATGGTTTTGTTTTCCAATTGGGATCCAATTTTAGCCAATATTATATATATAGTATTTAAGCCAGCACTGAAAAAAATAAAATAATACATCAAGTCAATGGAAAGGAAGTTTTTTTTTTCTTTTTCTTTGGACCAGTGAAAAGAGAAATTAATTAAGGTGGACAAACACTATAACATATTTATTTGAGATTATCTTTGATTTGGACAGAGTCATTTTGAGATTAAAACACAGAACGGTCAAGGAATTTTTGTGGTGAGTTTGGGGGTTAAAATCTTGATCGAGTAAATTGAGTTTAATAAATCTATGGTAAAAAGGTTTGATGAAATCAAAGAAATTAGACGGAGTCAAAAAACTAATCAAGATCGCGGGGCGAGCTGAAAGACCCATCAGAGTGAAAGTTTACAGTCAAACAAGATTAAATGCATAATCCGTAGCCAATCCCGACGAGACCAAAGATTCATTCAAACCGGTGAACTAAAACGTTTGGACGTAACAGCCGGATCTTCATACTTAAAGACCATTCATGGAAAATCATGCGAAGTAAACAAATATTATCTTTGATTTGGACAAACTCTATAACATATTTATTTGAGATTATCTTTGATTTGGACAAACTCTATAACATATTTATTTGAGATTATCTTTGATTTGGACAGACAGTCATTTTGAGAATAAAACACAGAACGGTCAAGGAAATTTTGTGGTGTGTGGGGGTTAAAATTTTGATCAAGCAAATTAGGTTTAATAAATTTATGGTAAAAAGCTCCCATGAATTCAAAGAAATCAATCGGAGTCAAAAGAGTAATCAAGATCGCGAGCCGAGCTGAAAGGTCCATCGGAGTGAAAGTCTACGGTCAAAGAGGATTAAATACAGAACCGTTAGTCAATCCCGACGAGACCAAAGACTCATTCAAACCGGTGAACTAAGGTGCCTGGACGTAACGGCCGGATCTTCAGACTTAAAAACCATTCATAAAAAATCAAGCGGAGTAAACGAAGACATTAAGCACGATCTCGGAGTATAAAACAAAGACAAAAGCAAAGAGCGAGATAACCAAAATCCAACTCTCTACACCACTTCTTACTGCAACTTAACTTTATGCTCAAACATTTGATTTTTGTTTGGTTCTTATTCTTGTAAATCGTTCTTGAGAATCAAAATATTAAACCAATTTACTTCCCAAAAGCCTTGTCCAAATTGATCTCAAATGTTCCCATCGAGCAATAAATTTATTGTTTATTGCTCAATAGTCCATATGTTCATATTTTCTTAAAGATAAACCAAAATCCCCCGTTTATTCCAATTTACAAATTTTGACAATTGTATTCCCAGCTACATAGTGAGCTTAAAACATACATAAGAGTATAAATCATTTTCATTTACAGTAAAACTTCTATAAGTTAATAATGTCAGAAATTTTAAAAATTATTATTTTATAGAGATATTAATTAATCGATAAATTAATAATTATTTATTTATAGAGATAATTTTTTTTTAATCCATATTTTTATTTTATTTTATTTGAAATTTTTATGTTTTATCTGCAAAATTCGTTCATGAGATGTCGTATCAAACCATTTAGAAGATGAATCAAACGATTAGAAGATGAATCAAACGATACTCGTGAACTTGAAGTTTTGATTAATAATCTTGGTTATAATAATATAATGGATGTCAATAGCATACTCGACTATCCAGATGAAAACTATACATGCTTAGAAGAAATTGTGGCTATTGTCCGTAATGTTGATGATGAAGTTGAAAACGAGATTATGAAACATTTGAAAGCAATTTCGCATAAGGACGCGATTATGGCTTCAATAACACTTCACAATTTTTGGATGCAAATCAAGAAGATAACACTAAAAATTGTTGATGTAATAATTTTTGTTTAGAGATGAGCTCTAACGAGATTTTAACTTTCTGAAGAAAAAAATATATAGAATTTTATTTTACTAAATTGTCTAATGCATATTTGCCTAAGATTTATAATTATTAATTTATTTTTTTGTTGGGATCATATTTATACATAGGAATTTTAAAATAATTGTTATCTTATTAAATTTTATAAAATTTATATATTGACCTAACTCGAGATAAAAAAAATTATTATTTTATGATGATTATTAATTTATCGAATATTAGTTTATAGTTTTACGTTAAAAGTTATAAACAAACCTAAACCCTCCAAATTTCTTTTCTTTTTTAACTTTTTATTCCTCTATTCTCTCTGTCTCTCTCTCTCCTTTGTTCCGATCTGTTCTCGCGCTCTTCTGGCTCGGGAAAAATGTCGCGCAGTTGCTCGCAGTGTGGAAACAACGGCCACAACTCTCGCACCTGCCCGACGGAAATATCCGCCGCCGGCGGAGGAGGAGAGAAAGGCATCATGCTCTTCGGCGTCCGCGTCACGGAGGCTTCGTCGTCTTCCTTTAGGAAAAGCGTCAGTATGAACAATCTATCTCAATTCGATCACGCCGCTCATGATTCAAACCCCGTCGATGACGGTGGTTACGCCTCAGACGACGTCGTCCACGCCTCCTCCGTCAGAAATCGCGAGCGTAAGCGAGGTATGAATGACTCTCTGTCTCTTTTCATTTGAAAAAATCTCATCTAGTTTCTTGATTTTTGGATTTGATTTAGGGACTCCATGGACGGAGGATGAGCACAGATTGTTCCTCACAGGTCTGCATAAAGTCGGGAAAGGAGACTGGAGAGGAATTTCTAGAAACTTCGTCAAAACTCGTACACCGACTCAGGTCGCGAGTCATGCTCAGAAGTATTTCCTCCGCCGTATAAACCAGAATCGCCGCCGTCGTAGATCCAGCCTCTTCGACATCACTCCCGATTCGGTAATTCCAACAGAAGAGAAGAACCAATTGCAGACGCCATTGGAAGGGATGACTCTAGGATCTAAAAACAAACTAATCCGTCCGATTCCGATTCCGGTTCCTCCGTCGCGAAAAATGGCTGATCTGAAACTCAACCACAAAACTACGGCGGCGGCGGAGATGTTTCCGATGAAGTCTTTGTCGTCGTCTTCATCTTCCAACGAACAGAAGACACGTGCCTCGGCCTTCGAGACGATGTCGAATAACGGGGATAGTATAATGGGAGTCGCTTGATGAAGAAGAAAATGCGTTATCGTTTGATAATTATTACTATTATAAGATAAGATCTTCTGATTTAATGTGAGATTGGAGAAAATTAAAACATTAGGCTAATTAGATACTTTGATCAGACTCGGGTAAGTTTTTAATTAGTGTGTACAGGTTTTTTGTTGGGGAAGGAAACGACTTGTCGTTTTTGTTGTTGTACGATATGATATATATGAATGATGCGGTAAAACAACAGGTAGTCTCTGTGTTATTTTGGTTAAGAGACTTTTGTCTTTTCATCAAAGTGTAGTTTGTGTTAGACTCTACTTCAAAGAAACTTCCCGTTGGTTTCGGATGCTTAAAATAGTTATATGGAATTAATAGTTATATGGAATTTAATGTAGAAACGCATATTCTACGATAGGGCAAACTGATAAATTTGTAAAGTAAAAAATATAAATAAATCGATGATCATAATATTAAAATGATACCGATACAAGAATTTGGGGAAGAAAAGATTTGCAGAAGCGAGACATTCTTTCCTTAATTCTGAAAACGCCCCGTAGTGTGACGGTTGCATAGCGTTTCGAATCCCATAATACAACTGCATTTTTCTTATGATTCGCATCACCCAAAATCATAAGATTTCGAACCATTTTTTCTGTGTTGTACTCTCATGAAAAAAAACCATAAGACAAGAGAAGAAAAAGAAAATGATGATTTATATTTTCTTCATATGAGAGATTGTTCATATATATATGAAATGAGAGAGGAGTCACAAGACTTTTGTGGTCTCCATTTTCTAGGAGTAATGCACAATTAATTACCAAATTAATTTGTGGTAATAAAGGAAAAGGAGGAGTTTTAGAATTGACCACATCAATTCTCAAATAATGATAATAATTATTCATTATATATTTTGACCAAATATATTATTTATGTAGTGATCAATTAGACAAATAATAATTTGATGCAAAAAAATGGGTTATTGGGTCAAGACCCATCTACCGAACCAACACTCAAACCCGAGTCCGAGCTCGACTCGACTTGACTCGCCGCGCGCGCTTGCATATGGTTTAGTGTGAGTTTGCTCTTTTCCCCACAAATTGGTCCTAAGGTTTTGAACCTTGTTGGGACTTTTCCAATATATATACAAGAGGATTTCACCTCAAGTTTATAATGTGGGATATTTGCTAATTTTTACACTTAGCCAAATTTTGAAACATTTTAAGCTTTCAAAATCATCCACTTTGGATCTTTATTTCTTATTCAAATCAACTCAAATTTTGACAAGTGAATATACTATGTTATAGTGTTCACGGCAGCGATTTCATCGTGTCCGAAAATCCACCGAAAAAGTGGTCAACGCCACTTCATCAAAAACGAATTCCAACATTTAATTATTCTTCTTTGAAAAGTTTATACATATTAGATTCAAAAAAAAAAAAAAAAGTTTATACATTTTGGTTATTTGCTATTTTTTTATCTTTCTTTTTGTGTTAGACTTTTCCAGTTTTTTGCCGTCTTTTTCGGGACGTGTGTGTTGTTGATTTAACGTCGCATTCATGAACCGAGCACAGTTATTTTACTATGTTGTCTGACTTCATTTTTTTTTATTGAATTATTATAGAGTTGTTAATGTAAATAATTTGGAAATATAAATTGATTTTGATAGTTATTAAACTATATAAACCACAATTTTGTAAAATGCTATGTAATCTTACTGGTTTTTACTAGTTCTCGCTGTTTTATCATAATATGGTTTTGAAATCTAAGTATTCATGTGTAATTTCTTTTAAGTAATAAGTTCAATTGTTTGTAACAAATAATTAATAAACTTAAACTAATATAGAGCAATGAGTTAAGACACTCAAAAAAATCTTATGGAGTGAAAAAATTATGAACAAAAGTTTGAATTCCGATAGAAAACCTATTACTTGAAAACTTTATACAAAGTAATTATTTTTAATCACATATCGTGTAATATTTTAAACAACAATAAAAATCCTGAATCGAATTTCAAACTCATTTATGGAAAATAATAATAAAAGTATGAAAAATAATAATAATGTTACCATTTAAGACATTTAGAATGACCAATCATAACTAAAATCTACTATATAAAGAGTGGCCAACTCTCTTCATATGAGTGCCACATCATCATTTTCGGTTGATATAGAGATGACATGTATCACTCTTCACAATTTAAAGTTACAATTTTTTTAAAAGTAAATCAATTTATACATTTCATAATATTAAGTTTTAAATCATTCAATGAAAAGTTTTTTTTCATTGACTCTTAAATAACATTTGTATAAATGTTAAATAAGAATTTATGTTATACTTAATTATAAATATTGTTGGATATTTATTTTATTTTTATATAACTTTCGATTTCTTAATGATATTCACAATACATTTTTATTGGTTTATAATATTTTTTTATAATAGCATATACTAACATGTAACAAAAGATAAATTATATTTGATTTTACAAAAATATAAAAAAATATACTCCCTCCCTTTCATAATGTAAGTTGTTTTGGTTAAAAACACGATTATTAAAAAACTTACTTTTCTTCAAAAGTTATATTTAATATATAAACTAAAACTAATTCACCCAATCATATAAAAATTTACAGAGTATAATTGGTCACATAGTAGTCAATAAATGTTAAAATTGCATAGAAATGTGAAAACAACTTATATTATGAAACAAAATAAAATCTCCAAAACAACTAATAAAAAGAAACGGAGGGAGTACAAATTTGAAATAGTTGAAAAGAAAAACTCGCACATTATGTGCGGGTATTCACCTAGGTGACTGCCACGTCATCGCAAGAGAGAGAGTGTGCCACATGTCCACAATTAATTGGTTCTTACTTATTTATTTATTTAATTGTTTTTACTTATTTAATTGTTAAAATTTTTTTTTTCTTGGCATTATGAGTTTGCGCAATTATTAGTCATTTATGCTTAATTTTTAGTAACGTTTACTCTAATATTTACTCTATTAATTATGCCTTTTGAGTTTACTCTATTATGCCAACCAATATAATTAAAAATCCAAAAACATATTATTTACAACACAAAATAAAATAATTTTTTAGTTTGTGCGATTATTAGTCATTTATGCTTAATTTTTAGTAACGTTTATTCTAATATTTACTCTATTAATTATGTCTTTTGAGTTTACTCTATTATGCCAAACAATATAATTAAAAATCTAAAAACATATTATTTACAACATAAAATAAAACAAAATCCGCGCGTAGCGCGGATATTCTCCTAGTTATAATAAAAGTATTCAAATCTTTTTGAACTTATAAAATAAATATTTTAACTA
Source organism: Eutrema yunnanense (assembly GCA_002933935.1). NCBI lineage: Eukaryota > Viridiplantae > Streptophyta > Magnoliopsida > Brassicales > Brassicaceae > Eutrema > Eutrema yunnanense. The sequence goes on along the minus strand of PKML01043599.1, from coordinate 99,796 downwards.
GTGAACCACCATAAATAGGTTACAAAATTAAAGCAAGTGTTTTTTTGTTTTCACTGAATTATATTAGATATGGAATAACGAATTTTACACCAAAAAAAGGATCGTAGCAATCAAAAGACAGAGAGCAAAAAAACACCTAAACAGTGGTGCATTCCAAATCAAACAGCTCCTGTAACCAAAAAGGATAGCCTACAGCTACATAAGATTGGTGACGATCCTCAAACGTAACACTTTTAGCAATTAAAGAAGCCCCTTTGTTAGTTTCCGGAAATTCAATGAGCAAAAACCAATCTAACACCATATCGAGGGCCTTTAAAATTTCAGAGGAGTAAAATTTGTAGGATGGCCAAGCCGGAGGACGCGTAACAGGCCCTATTAGATCAGACGCTTCAGAGGCAAAGATAACCTGAGAAACTCTTAAACTTGCCATGCTTTCTATTGTCCATAGCCAACTCTGAAGTTTAACGTCCATAACATTGTTAATCTGACTGAAAGACCTCCTACTGTGCATCTCAACTTTTCCTTTGTCATTCCTTAATACCCAAGCTGCTCCTCCAACACATTTTACCTTGTCCCACGAGTACCCAATGTTGCACTTTACCCATGAAATAGCAGGAGGAGACCATCGTTTCTTTTCCAGAAATTTGAAATCTAACCGATTCCTTGATTCCTCAATCTTATCCATAGATTGGGCCTGGAACCATTGATCAGTTTCATCTCTAATCTTAATCATTAGAACATTAGCTACAAAGATTTTCCCTTCAAAAAGGAGAGAGTTTCTGTTCTTCCAAAGCAACCAAAGAACCCAAGGAATGCTTATTCTTATTGAGATAGGCACATCACTGTTATTTCCACATCGTAATAGATAAAAAATATTCTGAAAGATGGAATCAGAGACAAAACCTTCTTGTGGAAAGGGAATGTTTGAGGAAGCCCAAACCTGTCTTGCAAAGGTGCAAGTAAAAAGAACGTGATCAGCAGATTCTCCCTCCTTACCACATATTTGACATCTAGAATCAACCTTCATCCCTTTAACCGCAAAATTGTCAGCTACAGAGATCGCCCCACTAACCACTTTCCATATAAATATTTTAATTTTTTCAGGTGCCTTGATTTTCCAAATCTGTACTTTGATTTCATTGATGGATGGCTGCTCCAGGGCTTCCTTAATAACATCTGATTTTTTTCCTTGACTGGCTAGCCAATACCCAGATCTAACTGAATATTCTCCACTTTTATTATGCATCCAGGTCCAAAAGTTTTCAGACGAGCTCACTGGTTTAATGCTTAAGATCAGTTGAACGTCATCAGGGTAGAAGAGATCATCTAACTTTTCTCTGATCCATCTATTAGCTGAAGGATCAATCAAATCTCCAACTCTCAGCTCTAAATCAACCAGTATGTTCTTCATCAATGGGGCTCTCAACCGACCATCCCAGATCCATAGATCGGTCCATACTCTTAAAGATTTTCCATTTCCAACAATTTTCCTTAGCCCATTTTTTAGAAGATCTCTATCAGAAATTATGCTCCTCCATGCAAGTGATGGACGATAACCCAAAGAACCTTGCAAGAACTCTCCATTATCATAGTATTTACTCTTTATGAATTGAGCAAAGAGGCTTCCGGGAAATTTAAGCAAGTGTCTATTGCATGATTTTTCGTTGAAATAAGAATTCTATTTTTCTTGACCGTTAAAACCATTGAAATATAACTTTTCTAAAATAAAATTCAGAAATTTATATTATATTTTTTTTTTCTTCCATTTTCTGTCGTCCCACATAATTTGTACAGCCCAAAGCGATATCAGTTCTGTCGATGAAACAAAAAAAGGGATATCAAATACGTAATGCCCGTCTCAGACATCTCAATAAAAGCATAATTGGGCCTAGCTAAGGCACATTATATGGGCCCAACCTGTCAGTTAACGATTTTTTTTCAAGCTATCCCTTTTTCTTGAATCTCCTCCCTTGTTAGTTGTTAATTATGTTTCTTTCATTCAAGAACTCTCCTCCACACAAAAACATAAAACAAAATCAACTACACTAAGATAATCGGATCTATAGTTCCAATATCCCAAACATTTCAAGCTGTTTAGTGCTTACCAAACTAAACATATTTTTGACAAATATCATACATTCCAAAAAAGTGCTATTAAAAAGGTTAGTAACATCTTCAACACTCAACAGTTATGACTGTCCTACACCACCATTCAAACACGTTCTTATAATTATATCTTGCTCGAATAGAAGAATGTTGGTACAACATTATAAATGATGATATTTTTTCAGTAATCATTACTACCCCATACAAAAGTTTCTATAATAATTTATAATTTTACAAAATAAGAAACTTTTGCTACCTTTCTATTTCGATCGAGACATGAACACTAAAACTGATACATATGATCTTCTTACATTCTTTCAACGGCGTCGTTTAGTTGAAGTAGCGTACCAAAATTAAAAAAAGCAGTCTTTTTAAAATGAGCAAAGTTTGAATTTTTTTTTAATTTGTTTCTTTTCCCCTTTCAATGGTTGCCTTCCACAAAGCTAACACACAGTCAATGGCCGTCCTTAGAAGGAAGAAAGCACTGCTCTTTTGACGAAACCCTAGAGAAAACAAACCCATCATGAAGAAGAAGACGATCTCGATTACCTTGTTTATCTTCCTAATTTCGTCTTCTTCTTATGGTGAAGACGACGTGCTCTGTCTCAAAGGCTTGAAGAACTCACTCACCGATCCTTCAGGTAGACTCAGCAGCTGGTCTTTCCCCAATTCTTCATCTTCCTCGATTTGCAAACTCACCGGAGTTTCTTGCTGGAACGCGAAGGAGAATCGCATTATCTCCCTTCAGCTTCAATCGATGCAACTCTCTGGTCAGATTCCCGATTCTCTCAAGCTATGTCGCAGTTTACAATCGCTCGATCTCTCCGACAACGATTTCTCCGGCTCGATTCCTTCCGAAATCTGCTCATGGCTTCCTTACCTCGTCACTTTAGATCTCTCCGGGAACAAACTCGCCGGCTCGATACCGTCTCAGATCGTGGACTGCAAGTTCTTAAACAGCTTAGCTCTTAGCGATAACAAGCTAACAGGTCCGATTCCTTCTCAGTTAACCCGGTTAGACCGTCTCCGGCGACTTTCTCTCTCTCACAACGATCTCTCCGGTTCGATTCCCTCCGATCTCTCTCATTTCAGAGAAGACGGGTTTAGCGGCAATGACGGACTTTGCGGGAAGCCGTTATCGAATTGCGGCTCGTTCAACGGTAAAAACCTAACGATCATTATAATCGCCGGCGTGATTGGGGCTCTTGGGTCTTTGTGTGTTGGATTCGCCATGTTCTGGTGGTTCTTTATCACAGACGGTGGTAGCAACAGGAGGAAGAAGGATGGTTACGGCGCCGGAAAATCTAAGGACGATAGTGATTGGATCGGTTTGTTGAGATCACACAAGCTTGTTCAGGTAACTTTGTTTCAGAAACCAATTGTGAAGATCAAATTGGCTGATCTAATTGCAGCTACGAATAGTTTCGATTCCGAGAATATCCTTGTCTCGTCGAGAACGGGAGTTTCATACAAAGCTGATTTACCTGATGGGTCTGCACTTGAGGTCAAGAGGCTTAGCTGTGGTTATGAGCTTGGTGAGAAACAGTTTAGGTCTGAGATGAACAGATTAGGTCAGATCAGGCATCCGAATTTGGTTCCGCTTCTCGGGTTTTGCGTTGTGGAAGATGAGAGATTGTTGGTGTATAAACATATGGCTAATGGGACATTGTATTCTCAGTTGCAACAATGTCATATTGGTTTGGATTGGCCTGCTCGGGTTAGGATCGGTATTGGAGCGGCTAGAGGGCTAGCTTGGTTGCACCTTGGATGCCAACCGGCGTATATGCATCAGTACATTAGTTCCAATGTGATTCTTCTAGACGAAGACTTCGATGCTCGTGTTATAGATTACGGTTTGGGGAAGCTAGTGAGTTCTCGGGATTCTAACGATGATAGCTCGTTTAGTAACGGGGATTTAGGGGAGTTGGGTTACGTTGCGCCTGAGTATTCGAGCACCATGGTTGCGTCTTTGAGTGGAGATGTTTATGGGTTTGGGATTGTGCTTCTTGAGATTGTTACAGGACAAAAGCCGCTTTCGATCAACAATGGTGAAGACGGGTTTAAAGGGAGTTTAGTGGATTGGGTGAGTAAGCATTTGAGTAACGGTAGAAGCAAAGATGCGATTGATAGAAGCATAATTGGTAAAGGATATGACGAGGAGATAATGCAGTTTATGAGAATCGCTTGTAGCTGTGTTGTATCGAGGCCTAAAGAAAGACCATTAATGATCCAAGTTTATGAATCTTTGAAGAATTTGGGAGATCAACATGGTTTCTTCTCTGAGCATAGCGATGAGTTTCCGCTGATCTTTAACAAACAATAACACTGAGTTTAACTTTATTATGCTGCTGCTTTGTAAGTAAAATGATCGAAAAGGTTTCTTCTCTATTGTTCTCACTTTTAACTTGCTGTTTTTTTCTGTTTTTGTTTTGGAGTGTTGTATAATTCTGTACATCCTGTGATGCATCAATGTACTGAAGGGTAACATCTAATGAGATGAGAAGAATTGTTTGTGTAGATCGAGAACTATCCTACGTTTTCTTTTGGTGCCAATTTTGCAGCAAGCATTTGATGAACCTCTTTATCTGTCTTTGGACTGTAGGGGTCGAAAATATAATTTTCTTAGGTGTAGGGTGACTTTATAAATAGTAGATAATATCGGACCGTTTCTGAAAATATTCATTATTCTCTTTCTTTCATTTTGTCCTGCGACGAACGAAGAAAGAAACAGAGAAGATGGCTTCACTTTTTCTGGTCATCCTCTTCATCTACGCTGCTACAATTTCATCCTGTTTTCTCGCCAGAGCACATGAACAGTTCGTACTTTCAATTTTCTTCTTCGATTCTCGCTTATTGATCTTGACTCTTTTTGATTCTGCGATCCAGTTTTTGTTTTTACAAAACTGCGTTTATCAATCTGTACAGAAACAACGGAGATGAAGAGATGAGAAGCGTTGGGCGTAGATTCCTTCTAGGTTTCAAAGAAACTCCGAAAGGAAGTAACTTTACCTTCGAGTGCTCTCCTTCCGGTCCTTGCGTTTCTTGCAATTCCTCCGAGAAGGTTTTTTCTTCTTTAGATTCAATCGAATTTGCATGATTTGTTCTGTGTTGTTATTCGGATCCGTATGATTGCTTGGATGGTCAATTAGGGTTTCAGAACTAGCTTAATCAATGATCTATATTCTCTACTACTGTTAGGATCGATTTGACTTCATCCTCGTTGTTATCGTCTTCTTCTTTCGCAGCCCTTTTACGCTTGCTTATCCTCAACTTCGTCAGTCAGAGGCTATCTTGTCATTCACTAGACCAGCGACTCCGTTCAACCCTAACAACCCGAAAATCAAAATCTAAACTTCTCAGCAATTCTTTGAGCCTCAACCAAAAGGATGAAATGTGGTTAGGGTTGCATATGCGAACAAAGACATATGGTTGGTGAATGAGGAGGGAGCCTGACTAACGGAGTTTTAGATTCTGGAAGCAAGCGGAGAAGGCTGCGAAAGTAGTAGACGAGAAGAAGCAATGATATCGATGCTGAGATTCTAGTTACATTGAGTAAGAAGCTGTGGAATGTAGTAGTAGAGAATTCCAAAATAAGGATTATCTGGAAAAGCTCTTTGGATTTGGAGTAGGAATCTCGTTTATCTTTTTAGAAACACGAGATTTAGATGTATCTGAAGAACATATAGTGAAGCCTCGTTGTTTCAGTATGGTGTGGTTTCTTTCTCTGGTCTTGACGTAGGATTCTTGTGTTTTCCATCTAGAGAAAAGAGAAGTATCGTTGCAGTGAAACAGGTTATCGCATTCCTTTCAAATGTAAAGAGATGAGGGGAGAAGGTTCACACAAGAAAAATGGGGAGGAAACACAAAATAATCAATCTAATGGCGATGACGAAGAAGTTGTTGCATCAACGAAACCAAGGAATCTGCTGGATGATTCACCAGCATCAAAAGTAAAGCCTCAGTCGTACAAGACTTACAGAAGCTGTGTTCCATCTGCAGATGAGGAGAAAGTATCAGTTCTTGGTTTTGAGGTACAGAAAAACATGTCATTTCCTCACTGATTTTGCTTCTCTAACAGTTGTTTCTTGATGGAAAACAAAGGACTAATTGTTGGGGCTAACATAATTATCATTTGAACAAAATTGACAGGCGTTTATGCTAGGACTGTTACTCATTAGCGGATCCGCCATATACTTCAGAAAGAAACAGATAGTACCGATGGTTGGAGTATCCAATGGAAGATCACAAAACAATTTGCGGTTTTAAGACAATACCGTTTTCGGTATGTAAAGCTTCCATCTGCTCACCCAGAAAACAGATTCAACATTTGTCATTTGTCATTTGTCTATTGAAAAAGACAGAGATATGCTTGAAAGTAAAGAACAACGCTTTTAGGGGCCTTGATATAATTGGGACTACTTAGTTTCATATATGACAAATTGTTTATTAACCCATTGCTCTATCTTTATTACAAATTGTTCACTTACTTTTAGAAGTCTATGATTAGTTATGATTGCTTTGTCTTGAACCTCGGTGATGAGCTTTTTGTCTCTATCTGCTAGGAAGAGGTTAGTGCAAGAGATCAGTTAAAGTAACTAAACATAAGAGCTTATATCATCATTTAAAGTAACAAAACTACTAATGTTTGTTTTTGTCGAACTAATGTTAGAATCAAGCCTACGGAAATAATTAAATTAATGCTAAAATCTAATGTTTGTGGTCTCTGTTTTTAGGCAAACAGACAGTGTGCCAAGCCACTTTTGTTTTATAACGATTGTCGATGTTCCCTGACAATTACTCTTTTAGGAAAGGTAAATTTGTTTTGAAGTGGGATTCATTTACAATGGTTATAATTTTGATCGATGAGATAAATTATGTACCATATATATGCTCTTTGGACTATGGCTCTATAATAATACTATATACTATGAGATATATTACGGCTGCTATGTAACAGTGATAGAGATATATTCTTTTTTTTATTTATTAAATTCGGAAGTAATCCCGGTTGATAGAGATATATTCCCAACGAACAATTTTTAATCATGAGTCTAGTCAATCATGTCATTATCATCTTTATTTTTAAGATATGCATAATCTTAAGATACTAAAGAATAATTAAGGTGATTAACGTATATATGTTTGGCTAATGTAAAATATTGCTAATTTCTCGACAGCTCAAAAAACTATTATTCGATGTTTTGCATAGGGTGAATTCTTTTAATGAAGTTTATGTTGGTGTTTCAACATATACAAAAAAGTTTATGTTGGTGTCTTAAGTCCGCAAAAAGAGGAACAACTAATCAATTTGTTTGATATATCATAATATGTTATAAATAGTACATAAATGGTGAATATAAGCTTGAACGGAACTAGGTAGAAACTATATAATATCATATAAATATAATACTTGGCAATACAATTTTTGAAATGAATATACATACTTGTTACACATCCGACTAATTCTCATATACCAGAGGAATCATGTTAAATCTATTGTGGCAAAAATGACTCGAACCCAAATAGAGAAATTAAGTTCACATAAACATTCTTTACATGAATATACATACTTATTGACAATAATTATTAGATGTTTATAAAATATGGTTACAAATTTATATTTGACAGCTATAAATTTTATAATATATAAATTAGGGGCTTTAACAAAAAAATAAAGGTATGCATGGCATGGTTACGTGCTTAGAGCATGTCCAGCAATGGGTTTCATAGGTCCAAAAATAATTTTAAAATGGATTTGGAAATGAAACTTGGTCTGAACAGTATCACTCTAATGAGTTAAATGATACGGTTTCATTGTGTACGTGGCAGGATGTTATTGGCTCCGTGTAATTATCAGATAGGGGGAAGAGAGAAAACAAAGAAAAAATGATATCGATACCTGTATCACTACTAGAAACAAATTTACTACAAGTATCATAATAAATCTCAACCAATAAAGAAATATAAAAAATAATAATAAAAAAATGATTATGAAACTTTGTGAGTTTAATGGGTGCACATGCTCTTAGCTTTACCTTTTGAATACGAAAGGGATGAAATGTACGTGAGAAAAGTACGTACGAGGGAACCCCTTGGCAGGTGCAATATCATATGAGTATAATAATTTTAGTGATTGATTAGTACATAAAACTGCATGAAAAAACACGAAAAGAAAAAACACAAATATTTAAATTCGTATTCTCATGTACATAAAGCAAAGGCTACGTAAATAATATTCCCTTCATGTCACGTTTCAGACCAGCTGTTCTATTTCTATATATCATTCGCTCTCTTTTTCTCTTTTTTTCTCTTCTTTCAATTCAATGATATTAGAGTATTGCGTTGGGTATATTATCTCTGGTATGTATATTTACAAAAAAATACGGATTCATGCTTAAAGATAATATTAAAAATATATCTAGCTCACAGAAAAATATAAAGATTCAAAGCAGAAATTATTTTTCTCTCTCTATCCTAATTAATGTATCGAGTAAAGTTAACCATATTAAACAGAATAAACACCATATATAGAACACCAACCATCCTAACTCATCAAAGTGATAACTCTCTCTCTCTCTCTCTCTCTTTTCTCTTGCTTTTGTTCTCACTCTTCTTTGTTCTCATAGTTTCAGTTCAAGAAAACCGAATAAATACCCTACTACTTCGATCGATATTAATTTCTGTCTTTATTTCAACCAACCAACGAAGATAAGATAAAACAAAACCCTCCACAAGGCTAGAAACCATGCGAAATCTCCGTTTCCTTCGTCTCCAATTGTTGTTTTGTACACTACTTACGATCGGTTTGGTCACTCTTCTTATGATCGATGCGTTTGTATTACAAAACAACAACGCGGCCGACAAAACAAAAGAGATTACTACAGCTGCGACGATGAACAACTCCATTATACACACCAAGGAAATACAACAAGAGCTTGAAGATGGATCAAGACACGGCGATCTTAGCTACGTAGCCAGCAAAAGAAAAGTGCCTCGTGGACCCGATCCTATACACAACAGGTTCTTTGCCGATTTCTTGTTTCATTTATCACTTTCAATCAACAAATCCTTGCATGTTTATGTATGTTGTTCGTTTCAGCAATATATGGCATAGCTAGTGATAAATTCCATGTTGATCGAGAAGATTAATAACATCGATAAATTAATATATAGAAGAAATCGACCAAGCTAATTCATCACATTGTATATATATATTGGCCACCATATATATATACTTGTAGTACAGTTTTACTAAAAAAATAAACACTTTGTTTCTTTTAACTAACTCAGATTCGGCGAGACATATCACAGAGGCTCGCAAAAGGCTGTTTGCTAGCTTTATTTAGTCTATACGTTAACAATCTTGATTTTAATTACTCATTATAAGATGGCTTCTTTTAAAAACTTTCTTTTTCCTTTATGGAAGCTTTAGCCCTTTAAATAAATACTCTCTTTTCCTCTCCTTTTTCTTCACCTCATTTCTTAGTTATATAGAGAAACCACGTAAGATCTCAATTCTCAATTGATTATTTTAAAAACGAAGTGTTTACTATGAATTCCATGCATGGCCTTATGATTTTTTTTTAATTTACATATAATTTGGGTCTATATATATATATATATATTTTAAAACAAATTAACACACTCTCATATTAGTTTAATATTTTTTTGTTTGTTACAGTAGTTTATTATTTTTTTTAACATAGGTAATAGTTTGAGATATTAAATCTATGTTCTGTCTTAAATATTAAATCTATGTTCTGTCTTAATACAGGAGAGCAGGAAATTCACGACGACCACCGGGAAGAACATAATTACGGTGAAAGCTTGGGGAAGAAGCAGAGAGAGAGAGAGAGAAGTATCTGTTGGCAAATAGGTCATGTAATGCTGCTAGATTCTCTTTTCCTTTCATTTGGGATCGAATCTTTTAAATGTGCTCAAAATATTTGTGACCCTACAAAAAAAAACAATATCACAAATCATCGTAATAATATATGGTGTTTTTGCTGTAAAAAACGAATACATTTTTTTTGTTGACAGCAAAAACACCATATACTATTACGATGATTTAAATAGATTGGTCTCGGAGGCTATCCAACTCGAAATCAAATAGTTTACATAAGAATAAACGAAACCACGTGAACAAACTCCTTTCGCAAGAGAATCAGCACAGACATTTAAAACACGAGAAATAAAAGAAATTTTAAAAGAATTAAAAGTGGAACGTAGATGAACAAATTTATCAAATTCGGAGGCCAAAGTAGGTCACTCTTCCTCTTCTTCGATAAGATTCACCATCTGTAGACAGTCCGATTTAAAAGACATCGAAGTCACACCCAACATCAAAACGGTCTTCATAGTCCATAATAACGTGTTAAATTCAGCATGAAGGAGAGACAAAGTCCTTTCCTTCGCAAAAGAACCAAACCATCGTCTATCGTCCTCCATTTCTATGATGCACCCACCTTCACAAGTGGTGGCTTCACTTGCCCATGAAGCATCCAATTGACAATATGGTCTTTTCCACTGACGTTCCTCAATATGAGGGATCGGCGGTTGCGCTGCACTTTCTTCCCCTGCAAACGATATTAATTGTGCTACTTTCCAGCTTTCTGTTTCGTGAGTAGCTAGTTGTAGTGTGTCTATATGGGTGATATATTTGCCATTAAAGGCTTTATCATTCATCGCTTTCCAAATGTACCAAATTATCCAAGGGAAAGCATCTAGGGAATTATATGATGCCCATACTTCCTCTGTCCGTCAGAAAAGATGATCAAAGTTTTTGAAATGAGAATCACTCGGGAAAGATCCCGAACTGGATGGAATCCCTGAAAGGGCCCAAGTTTGAATGACAGTCAAACAACATATGATTAATTATCTCTTCCTCAACACCACATCGTGGATAGAACCGGCCTCTGCCACAGTGGCGGTCAGTGAGGCGTGAGTTCACGGGAACGCATCCTGATAGGGCCTGCCACAAAAAGTGTTTTATCTTTCTGACTATATTTATGGTCTAGACTTTGTTGGTCAGGGGATAATACTCGGTTCTATAATTAGTTGTGGGCCTTCCTCCTCCTTTAACTGATTAGCCAAAGCATAACATGTTTTGACCAAATACATACCTGACTTTGTATGGGTCCAACAATAAACATCCGCCTTAAAACATCGGCTTGGTTTGATCAATGAAGAGGAAGAATGATTTTCTTTGGCCTCGAAAATTGATGAATTCTATCATTTGCGTTCTACTTTTGTTCTTTTTGATATTTCTTATATCCCTCGTATTTTCAATATTCGTGCCAACTCACTTGCAAAAAGGGCTCGAGCCCGAAGTATTGGTTTTTTCCACGTAGACTTTTTGATTCCGACCTGGATGGCCTCTGAGACCAACCTACTAACCTACTTGAATCATCGTAATAATATATAAAGTTTTTGATGCAATAAAAAAAAAAATTGATCTTTGCATATTTGCCATTTGAATATTTTGATTACAATAAACGCCAACACAAAATGGTTTTATTAACACAATATGATTTTTATATCACATTTAGAAAATGGATTTTTATGTGTAAAGAACAATTGTACTTTCAAAGAGTTTTATCCAGTCATTAAAAAAAATATGTCGAATCCATTGTTATTGATGTATTCTGAAAGCATATATTCTTGGCTTCTTGCAAAGCGGAAAATAAAAGAGATGTCTTCAAAGATTGGATACATCAGATATTAATAATATATAAGTGGAATGGCATATACATTTTTTAAATAATGTGGGCTTCAAATGCTGAAATTTGAAAGGAGAATGTGTGTAATGGTTCTTCTACATAAAGGAGACCACATTGCTTCCTCGTGTTATGCTTTTCCCCATCTTTTATTCTTTTGTTCTTTTGTGGGGTTAACTCCACCACTACTCTTTCGCTCCTTTTTTTGTTTTTCTTTCTTTTCCATCCATTTCTAAAGAATTTCTCTAATCTTGTGACATATTAAAAAACTAGTAAACTTAACTTACTAATTTATTATATATATGAAAAATATGAGCATTTATAAGACAGTTAAATACATAAAACTAAAACTATTTTAATATGTGGAAGCTCACTTAGTTCAGTGGTTGACCAAATGATTTATTAATGTTTTTACATCAAAAAATATGGGGTTCGATTCTCAGAAAATACAATTTCTGCAGGTTAATAGAGGCAAATTTACATGAAATTTTTAGCGTGGTGCAAGTAAAATTAAGATTCAAAAAATCGCTAGGCGCTAGTCGGACGGCCGGGTTCCGCTTAGCGCCTGACCCAAAAATCAGCGATTAATCAATGATTAATCAGCCATTAGATATTATGATCTATTGTAATACTTCCTCAATCCCATTTTATAAGATGTTTTTGGAATTTTTTTTGTTTCATTTTGTCATGTGTTTTGTATGTTTCTATATAAAACTTAAATGCATTTAATATTTTGTGACCATGTATGTTATGCAATATCTTTTATTATTGATTGAATTGTTTTAAATTAAAATATTAAATGATCATTTGTAAATTAAAAAAATTCTTAATTTGCGCGCTTTTAGTTAAAAAAAATCTTATAAAACTAGGCAGTAACTTGCGCCTTGCGCGAGATGAGATATCTATGAAAATTTCGTTTTGATTTGGCAATCCTCTGCATATATATTTAAGCTGCATTTTTATTATAATTTGATTTGAATATACAATTTATTATGATTAGATTTTAAAAGCTTAATTTAATTTGATTTGAATATGCAATTTAATATAATTAGATTTGAATATAAAATTTAATATGATTTGAATATGCAATTCGTCACGTGATGATACATTAGTACGTATGTGTTTGATGAGACCATTAGAGCATAGCATCAAACTATATCAAATTAAAATATAGTTTGATGAGACCATTAGCATCAAACTATATTATATAGCTTTATATCTCAATAATCATTAGTACGTGTGTTTGAACTATATTATACGTTTTATATCTCGATAATCATAACAATAATATGAAGGATAGATTTTATATTGTAATTTGAATTTGAATATGCAAAAATTTGTNAACCATTCGGTTATCATAACCAATGAATATCAAAAATAAAAACCATTCGATTATTGTGAAGTAACCATAACCTAACCGAACCATTAATTTCGGTTCGGTTCGGTTCGGTTTCATTCGGTTCGGTTATTATGCCCAGGCCTACATCAAATCATCCACATTAAATTAAAAATTGATATATGTAAATGTCTTTTCTATGGAAACATGAGTTACAGTTATAACATGGTCTACAAGTATCTCTCCTCAACATAAGATCAACGTGTTTATTTTCAATTAAGGTTCAAACGCATCGATATCCTGTTAAAGTTCAAAATTGTAAGAGTTTGAATATCTTTAATTTGAATTAATATCAAACGCATTAGACATACTTAACAGAGACATAATAATCAATAAACTTTTTTTTGGTCTCTGTTTTTTTCCTTCCAGTCGTCGAAAATCAAAAGTAACTAAAGACTAGTCTAAAGTTGGAGCATACAAACTATATATAAATGACGGCACCTCTCGCTGTAGATAATTTAATTAAACAAGTATTATTCATAACTAGTTAATTACAAAGACAACAAATAAAGTGAATGTATTCATATTCCGTCTGGGAAATTGAAATGCTGGTTTATCACAATTACAAGAAGACCAAATTAGTTTTCAGTTGATAGATAAAACAACAAGTGTCAAATGACAATAACTTAAAAAAAATACATGACAATGATCTCACGGTATCCCCGATTTGGATCTCCGAAACATTGATGTGATATATTGCTCTAAAACATTGTTAAAGTAATTTTTCTTTTCATTTAACGGTTGTAAGAACCGTGGTTTTTCTAATAACATGTTACTTTATTTTCTTAACATGTTTTTTTTTTGTGGAAATATAATTTAGTGCTAACATGGTTTTTCTATGGAAGCCAATTGATCAAAAGATTCATTACTGCATAATGCAGATTAATGGAGATACAATTTTGTACATATTAATGGAGACAAACTTACAAGGAAATATTCAGTATGATGTAAATGGAGTCGTTCATCATGATCGTGGATCATTGTGGAACGAATAGTGTTGTCCGTTGTAGAATTATCTTAGTAAACCAAGAGGTTGTAGTGGGGTGGTTTCCATCCAGGGTGAGTTTCGACTCTGTTGGTCAAGGCCAGGGATCGAATCCCCCCGGGTGCAGAATTATCAAACTAACTCTTGGCCACGTGAAGTGTAACTGGGCGGCCTCACGCCCGCTCGAAAGATTAGTCTGGGCCCGTTAAGGGCCTGGGATTACTTCCAAGTCTTAAAAAAAAAGAATTATCTTAGTAAAGTTCTCATAATTTGTATCAGTGTTAAAAAACCTCGAAATCTTAAACCACTTCTAATTAATAAATTAAAAAGGATAAATGATAAATTTAGGAAAAAGGGATTCAATACTTAGTAGAAGACATTAGAGCACCCACATTGGTTAACAAAATTGGGTGTCTAAACATTTAAAAAATGAAAAAAATTGAAAAAGCAGAAGAGAGAGACACAAGGGTGTCTCGTACGAGACACTCCCACCAAAACCTGAGACACCCAAGAACTTAAGTGGCAGATTAGTATTGGTCCATTTTTTTTTTTAATTTACTTATTTAATTTTAAAAAAAATAATTGATTTTTTTTTGTTAGACACCCTCACCGATGGAGAAGGTCTTATATTATCTATAGAAATAATATGATATTTGATTTTCCTTTCCATTTTATTGGGCCGAATATTATCAGGCCGAATGGGCTAAGTTCAAGAAACCCATATGTAAATGACCCTAAGTATTGGCCAGTTTGTTGCTTCCCGCGGCAAGGAATGGAAGCCACGTGTCAGCCCCCTACAATTGACTTTGACCCGGTTCGGCTGACGAAGTGAGGAAAACAAAAATAATCAGTCATTTTTAAATTAATGAAAAATTATGTGACAAATACATTTATCAGCGACAAGAAAACAAATGCAAAGTTCCAACGAAATCGAAATTCGCATTTCTTCTTCTTCTTCTTCCTCCTCCTGTGATTGATTCAATCCGTGGACCAAACTCATGGAGAAATCAAGCTTTTGAGTGATGATAGATAGATTGAATCCACAGACGAAGAGGGAGCATCCGGATCCAAGGTTAAGCGAATCCGGATTATCAGTTTTGTAGATCGGTTTTTCTGTGGAGAAGATGCCGGCGACCGGAGACATCGATCTTCAGATCGAGCAGCTGATGGAGTGTAAGCCGTTGTCTGAGGCGGAGGTGAAGACGCTGTGTGAGCAAGCGAGGGCGATTCTGGTGGAGGAGTGGAATGTTCAACCGGTGAAGTGTCCGGTCACCGTCTGCGGCGACATCCATGGCCAGTTTTACGATCTCATTGAGCTTTTTCAGATCGGTGGTTCTGCGCCTGACACCAATTATCTTTTCATGGGCGATTATGTAGGTCCGTCTCTACCCTCGCTTCTACATTTGACCTCATTTCGTCTTTTTGCAGATCTCTTGATCCCTATTTGGATGGCTTTTGTTGACTTTTTTTTGGGGCTGATGTTAGATTATTGTAGCTTCACTCATTTGGGCATGAACGGTAGAGATTGTTTCTTTTGGTTTGTTCGTCTATACAAAAGTTTTGAAGATTGTTGCTTTTTGTAGACTTTTGTTACATTGCATTTAATTTGGAAGATTTGTGTAGACTTTTGCTTTAGCTATTCTTGGGGATACTATAAGTAGAGATGAAGTAACCTGACCTTTGGGGATATAACATTCTATTGTAATTTGAGAAGCTCCATCGTTCGATTTTGTACTGGGATTTGTTTTTCTCTTTTCTCTATTAAGTGCTATTGCCAGTTTTTATGGTTCCTTTTGCTGGTTTGAGTTGCTCAGCTAGCTAACTATCATAATCTTTAACTTGTGAAGATCGAGGGTATTATTCCGTGGAGACAGTCTCGCTCTTGGTAGCCCTGAAAGTTCGCTACAGAGATAGACTTACGATCCTAAGAGGGAATCACGAAAGCCGGCAAATTACTCAAGTGTAAGTCTTTTGTGATCTCAGCCTCTATGAAAGAAAAAAACAGAGCATTATCTGTTCAAAGTTTCATCCTCATCAACTGTCAGGCCACACTATTTGCGAATTCTTGTTTTTGAAGCCAAGTTTTTTTCTTTTCTTGCATCAACCTTTTTCAGGTATGGATTTTATGATGAATGCTTGAGGAAATATGGAAATGCTAATGTCTGGAAGCACTTCACCGACCTTTTTGATTACCTTCCCCTTACAGCTCTCATCGAAAGTCAGGTATAAAACTAATGAGCTTTTCACCAACCTTATCAGTTTCTTGTTAACTTCAACCATTTTTGACTTAACTATAAAACAACTTCTTTTTTTCTTCTGTAGGTTTTCTGTTTACATGGAGGACTTTCACCTTCTTTAGATACACTTGACAATATCCGATCTTTAGATCGAATTCAAGAGGTGAGTTATGCAAAAGCAAACCTACAAAAGCTGTGTGCTACTGTATCTTACATAACAAAACTAAAATCTTTGTTGTTATTGTTGTTGCGCTTGGTCCTCTAGGTTCCACATGAAGGACCAATGTGTGATCTCTTGTGGTCCGATCCAGATGACCGATGCGGTTGGGGGATATCTCCTCGTGGCGCAGGCTACACTTTTGGTCAGGACATCGCTACTCAGTTTAACCATACCAATGGACTCACTCTGATTTCAAGAGCACACCAACTTGTCATGGAAGGTTATAATTGGTGCCAAGAAAAGAACGTTGTGACTGTGTTTAGTGCCCCAAATTATTGCTACCGATGCGGCAACATGGCTGCGATTCTAGAGATCGACGAGAACATGGACCAGAATTTCCTTCAGTTCGATCCGGCGCCACGTCAAATCGAACCTGAAACTACACGCAAGACTCCAGATTATTTTTTGTAAGTACGGGAAAGAAAAAAAAACAGGAACAACCATTCCACACACTTGCTCTTCTTCTCATTTCAGCTTCTGTTCGTTATACTCTCCATCGTCTTGTTGTTTTATTGAATTTTTAATTAAGAATGTGTAACCTTCCTACTGATACGGGCGTTACAAAAGATTCTGGTCCAAGTAACTGAAACCGCTCTATTACCATTAAAGCCAACTCTGTACAGAGAAATGATGTTTTTGTTACACAGCAAACGCCTAAGTAGAATATTATAATTATGACTAAAACAGTTGTTGTTGAGAGGTACAGATAATGGACAAACAAGCTGGATGAGCTGAGATCTAAACCAAAAACAAACTCAGATCAAAACAAGATGAATCCAGAGATTCAAGTGCTTTCCAATTCGCTGCGGATCCAATCTTGTGCACACATCAAGGCCTGCACAGTACTCGGTCTAAGCGACCACCAGGTTTCACTAATCCGTCTCCTTCGACAAGTCTTAAAGGCGTCTTCTTCTGATGATACATTCGACATTGGAACCGCTAACACATTACGTGCCATCATAGAGAGAATAGGGTATCTCGGCGTGTGAACTTTCCACCAGTTGAGGATGTCGAAATCTGTATTCCGGGGAAAAAGCGGCTCCTCTAGATACTTTTCTAGATCTGATCTAGAGTCTTGACTCGGTGTAGTAGTAGTGTCGTTAATGTACCTATCGAATTCTATGAGTCTATTGTCAGGCTCTATCCCATGGACAACACCGTTTGGCTGATGATGGTTCTCCTGCCAGTCAAGGGCTTGGTCTGATGATGCTAACAGTGATCTTACGGAATGCTCATTGTAAAGCGCTTTGATGCACTCAGAAATATCTTCGATGAGCTCTGAAGCACTAGAATCATAAAACAGCGGGTAATAATATTCCACCAGCTTCATTTTGAACCGCGGGTCTAATATGGTAGCAATGGCTAGAACCAGGTTGTTTTTATCCCAGAACTCGTCGAATAACTTTCTCATATTTACAGCTACAGAGCTAATGAAATCATCCGGGTTCTTGCTCCATTCGATTAACTGGAGGTGTATGTCACATATCTCCGGAAAGTAGATATTGGCGGTTAAGCAATTGCTCTTTGTGAATGCATTTGCCACTTCAACAAAGACTTTCAAGAACCCAACAATTGTTTCTAACCTCTCCCATTCCAAATCAGATGGACATGACACAGAATCAGGATCGCGTTCTTTCATGAGTGAAAATACGCTCTTTTGCTCTAAGGCAATCTCCAGCATGGTACATGTGGTGTCCCATCGTGTTGAGTCATCGATACATAGGTCCCTTTCACTTTCAGCTCCCGCGTCAACAGTCCATTGATTGAAACACTCCTGAATAGATTCTGAGCTTTTGACATACCGAATGCCGTTTCGAATCTTATCTATTGTCTCACAACAAGTTTGCAAGGAATCTTGTGCCATCTGATTAATGACATAAACTACACAGTTTACATCGAACAATTGCCCATTACAATAGAGGAACTTGTTCTGCGATAACCGGTCTCTGATTTTGTTAGCTACGTTTTCACCAAACGGAGGAGAATGACTTGACGCCATAGAAAACAGCTTCCGGTCAATATCCCATTCCATTAAACATGTTATTATAACTTCAGCGAGCATTTCATCCGTATGAGACGGATCAACCATGAAAAAGTTTAAAACTCTCTTTTTCAGTTCCCACGTTTCATCGATATAATGCGCTGCCAGACACAGGAACTCATCAGAATCATCTGAACCACTCCACACATCGACACTGATACTGATCTTTCCAGGTAGCTTATCCAAGTCTTCGAAGATCTTGTGCTTCTCTTTCGCGTATATCTCCATACAATCAGATTCAACTCTTTCAAACGCGACGAGCTCAAACAAAGGCTGTAAATTTGTAATGAACACTCTGAATCCAACATCTTCGACCATAGTTAACGGATACCCATGTAAGATTATCATCCGGGCTAGATCAAACCGACAACGCCTTTGATCCAAACCAGCACTTACAACCGTGACAGAAGCATCATGTTCTTTTCTCTGCTCATGATCCTCATCTACATTCGCTACCTCAAGTTTTTCTTCTTTCTTCTTTCCCCTAACGAAATACTGCGCAACAACACCGTTACTACTCGTTCTCCTCCTACATCTAATCAAATGGTTCCTCAAATGAGAAGTTCCGCTCGCGCTCGATCCGCTAAGCCTCTTCTTACAGTGCCTGCAGATTGCAACGTATGTCTCTCCCTTTCTCACCCTATCAAAATCATTCCACACAGCTGATTTCAATTTCCCAGATTTCACAATCACTGCATCTGACAAATCCATCTCATTGGTTATCATCAGTTTCTATCGTCTCCTACACAAAAAAATAATACACAGGGCTCATCAACGTCCATGGCTTTCATCTTCGGGGTACCTAAAATCAATAAGATTCACGGTTCTGGGTACCAAAAAAAACAAAAACTTTCACAGAATTTAACTTGAAGAGAAGCAGTAATGTCCCAAAAAAAAAACCTAATTATGAAGCATCTACCTTCGTTTGCATAAACAAGAAAGCTTCAAAGCAAACATCGAATTATCTATAAAAAAAAATGAACGATAGAAATTACCTCCTCAAGAATCTGAGCTTCCAAAAAAGCATTCACCTACTCATTCAAGTCTCTCCGGAGAAAAATTCTCACACAGGCGGTTCAACGGCGGCGAACTCTCTCGGTGTCGGTGGTCGCGGCGGTAGGGTTTTACGAAGGTCGAAAGCTTCTGTTTTTAGTGAAAGATATCTGGAAACGGCGAGCAATTACGTCACATTATGCGCGACAAGAAAAAAAAGAGTAAAATTTACAAAACGGTACCTTTCATTTATGTATGTTTCTAAATATATCCCAAATTTATGTTATGATACAAAATTATCCATTTCTATTTACAACAATCTCACTCGCTAGACTTCTGTGCTTCCTCGCTAATGGCTGCAGCTACGGCCTTATCATCGTCGCCACATTTCATCAACACCTCACACAGGCTTGTCTCTGCAACCCCTTTCTCTATCGACTCTATCTTTCTCCGCCGCCTGAAACGCCCATTCGCTTCGTACCGTGGCTCTCAGGTACGTCTGATGAGTCTCCTACTCAATGATGAATCCGAAATTTGTTCAATCTCTTTACTCTATAGTCGCGTAGGCGATACGAATCGGACGATCGATTCTTCAGCGGTTACGAGTACGATGACGATGACGACGAAGAAGAAGATGAGAGGGAGAGCAGCATCGATCTTCTGATCAGATTCTTAAGAAGCATGTTCAAGAAGGTCTCAAAACGAGCTAAAAAGGCCTCACGCCGGATTTTGCCAGCCGCCATGTCTCCTCGACTCGTGAGTCTTACTCTCCTTCTCCATTAAAGCTATTCAATTTCGTGATTCTCTCGCCTCAATTTCCACTTTTGTAGCTTGTAATCGTTTCGTTTGTGCTGTACATTGTTAGATGCTTCGTTTTGTCCCCTAAAATACTTTTGCAGGTGTCTTTTGCAGTAGATGGGATATTGCTATTGGGTTCACTTTCCATAACAAGAGCATTTCTTGAGGTATCTTTTACCATTTTGCTTACCCGTATTGTGTAAATGGTTAGATTCTGTATTGTGTGATCAGTTTTTTGTTGATCAGGAGAGTTAACAAAGATTGTGTTAGTTCTATAGATTGTTTTTGGTTAGGTGAGCTTTGCGCATGATGTCAATTATTTTAAGTTTCATTAGCATGATATCACTTTTGAAAACTTTGTTAAAATGTAGCAATTTTTCTACTGTTTATGACAAGTTTACCTTCTGTACAGTATGTCGTGTATGTTCGTGTATAGTACACGTAAGTTCGTGTACGGTACACGATGTAGATTCAGGAGGTATAATCGTCATTTCACGCGAAAAAGTGACACAATTTTTTGACACTTTCAAAAAATAACAAAAAAACTAATAAAACTTAAAATAAGTGACATCCTGTCCAAATATCTCAGGCTGTAAACTTTGTAAATAGAATGAAATGTTAAAAGATTCGAGAAAAGACACAATAGAAGGAATGATATTGGTTAGTTTTTCTGGTGATAAATCCTTAAATAATGGGTAATGATAAGAAGTTTGTGAATTAGGCAAGCTGACTCTAATTAGTTGTGTGTCATTTTTCATGGACTTTTCCTGCAGGTAATATGCAATCTTGGAGGAACGGTCTTTACGGTGATTCTGCTGATCCGATTGTTCTGGGCGGCAGCTTCGTTCTTCCAGAGTTATGGGAACTATTTTGGACCAAACCCGTTGACTTAAACCTAGTTTTACTCCCCCATTATGGGTTTCAGATGTTTATTATTGTTATTCATGAAAAGGAAAACGTTACATAAACTAGATGATATTGTTACACTTGTTTTCTCATTTATTTTTGTGAATGTTTGTTACATATTTAGCTAATCATTTTTTTCTACTTTCAAAAATTATTTATGTCGTGACTTGCATATATCAAAGAATAAAAAAAAATAAACTACTATTTACAACAAATGAAGTGTTTAAAATTCCTCACTTGAATTGATAAAACAAACATAGAAAGATTTTTTTTTAAAAAACATGTAGTAAGATATGTCTGACTTCTTACGAAGAAATCTGAGAGCTAATCTAAGTCCAAGACTCCAAATAAAATATCTACTTATATGTGTAAAATATTTAATTACTTCAAGATTCCGTAGAGAATTCCTTTGAGAAACTTTTCTAATCATATCTAATTGAATATTGATAAGACTCATAAGCATATCATCATTCACATGACTCGTAGTAGAGATACACTATCATCACTATCATCATCAACTCATCCTATACTATTCATCAATTTTAGGAACAGTCCAACTTTTTCTTCATCCATATTCCATTGTGTGCTCTACGTCACCCAATCGGTTCATTGACCATAGGTCCGTAACTATAACTATAGTTAGCTACAAAGCTGATAAATGCATTTTAAGATATAAACTGCTATAATCTTTTGTTATTCTACATAAAACACGTAACTAAAACATTTCAATACCAATAAGCAAAAGAAATCTCTGTAGCTATACTTTTCACCGAGTAGATCACACACACCCCTGGTAAAAACCTAGTGATACAGGTAATTGTTTGTGAATTCTCACACAGTTTAACAGCTTCCATCTATTGATCTCATTGCAAGTGAATCATTCCCTTAACCTGGCGAGGTATTTCTACGTAGAAAAACATTGGACTATTCATAAATAATCTGTATCAGCGTTGATACCATATTGTTTTCTCAAATGTAAAAGACTTCGATTTGTAAATACCAAAAATACATGTTACATACCCGTAAAGATTACGTGTGGATCTCGTGTATACCAAGTAAATTATACTCAAAATGTTTAGCAAGGTCTCTCTGCACTGCCAAAAAAAAAGGGAAAAATATATAAAATTAAGATATCATATGATTTCAGACATGAGAGAGAGAAGTTATCTATCATATTCCGAACTGTCAATAACTAACCAGAAACATAAGAAAGGCAAGAATGTTCAAAAAAAAAAAAAAACATAAGAAAGGCAATGTATTGTGATTCATGGTTAAAAAAAAATCTCTACTATTTATAATAGCAAATGAGGGGAACGAACACGTTTCTTTTCTTCACAAGCAGCAGTTTTTTTTTTAATTACGTCAAACAATTTCGTTGATATCACAAGCAGTAGACTTACAGAAATTTCGGAAAACAAGTGAAAAAAATACAACAAAAAAAATGATTTTGACGATGCTTTCCGTAGACAAGTCTTATTTGCTAACGAATCATAAAATATGTTATTTCCTTCTCCGTATTTGATCTTAATCTGATGCGAAATGTGTGCGACGGTAGCATCTCTTGACTAAACCTTTGAATTCCACACCGCATGACAAAACCCGATGCTTTCGACCACTATTATAAAACATGGACAATCTGATACCAATGCTTCCATACATCGCTTTATCAATAGTTGACTTTGGTTCTCTCTCTCTCTCTCTCTCATCAATGCGGCAAATTGAACCATCTATAACATTAACTATCTTTTCCCCATTTTGGCATGATTTAAATCTAACATTAACTATTTTCCCCCCATTTTCTCTTTTCTTGCGAGTTTCGATGTCTCGCCATTCTGACTTGAGCATTGGAGAATTTGGCGAAGATTTTAAATATTCGTACTCTCAGTGATTGGCTTAAAAATGTTATCATTTTTGGATACCACAGTTTGTCTATCATGACATGCATTTTTGCATACTCATCAAAGACTCAGAGTTGTCATTCGAGTTTCTGGAAACTCATGCGAGAATTCTTTTGTTAGATGAATTTCTCGTCTCCATGCCCAAACACTAATTTCTAATCATCAAAATAATTTATTTTATTTATCCCTTATAACTCATTTAAAATCAATTGACATATCCGAAAGTTTGTCATAAACAACGATTAATTAATAATTTTTGTTTTTTCTAATTATACATATTTTAAGCAATTGATTTTAATATTATATATATTTTATTTTGAACTAATCCTATTATATACTACTTCACAATTTGTTGGATTTTATTTAGAAAAAGTTAAATCCATAATTTATAACCACTAAACTCTATAGTTTTCCTTATACTATATATATATAAATTGATAAAACTAAATTTTAAATTGGAGTTTTTTAGATCAATAATACATAATCTATTTTTTATTCAAATAATGTCTTTTTCAATAACATATTTAGAAAAACTATTATATTTCAATAACTTCTGAATTAATTTTAGGATTGACTTCAATAATATATCCAACTAATTTTAATGTGTTTAATACAAATCATAATGTGCGTTATAGATTATATTCATTGGTTAATGCAAGATTTTAATATGAGTAAATGCTATTGTGGTTATTTTTGAATTATTTTGCCTTTAATAATTTTGACTTATACGTGGTCATTAATACAATTAGACCAACTTGAATGACAACATATAAAAAATTACAATAAAAAAATAATTAATGAAGTGGTTTATTGTTTTCAATAAATGTTTTAATTAATTATTTGTTTTTTATTTGTTTTTAAAAAATAAAAGAATTGTCAAGTAGCCGGAGAGAGTAAATACTCCTTTAAAAACTTTATGTAAATAAATATGCAAGCTGAATTTGCATCCACAATCATATTTTGTCAACGACAACGTGCCTGAGATAGACAACCTTGTCGTTTCCCCCAAATTATCTCCAATATTCCTATGAACGATAAAAGTGGTATGTGAAACGCAAAATCTGCAGTCACAAAGCGAAATACCTATGTCGTGGACATCATGTCGAGGACGGACAAAACAAATCAACAGACTCTTCTGATATAAATATCAATCTTGAAAATAGGGACGAAACTTTAGTTCGTCTTTGGTCTTGGAAAAAAAAGAATAATAATCCCGTGGGCGCAATATGGATGGGAAGCCTCTATGTGTTCTAATCAATCCCGTGGGCGCAATACATGGAGCGCATATTTACTGTCCGATATCACATATCCTAACATCACGAGTTCAAAATTTCAAAGGGACATCCAAAAATCCTGCTCGCATAGAGCCATGAGTGATTGGTCTACTGTTTCCACATTTTAAAACATGGTTGTATACTGTTTCCACATTTTAAAACATGGTTTCCACATTGGTCTGTCGTGTTATACAATACGACATTCACTTTTTTTATGGTTACACTTTTTGGGAAAACGATTAATTAGGTTGTATACTTCAAATATACTAACAGATTTTGTTTTGTTTCGTTTAAAAATTCATACTGTTTGTGTATATGGGGTTTCAATTGCAGCATTAATAGATTGAATGTTAAACCACATCAAACAATAAAGAAATATTAAATTACACATCAATTTAGATTAAAAAACATGTTTTAGGTGAAATTGGTAAAGTTTTGAACTTTTCAAAATATTTGTTTTTCCGCTCTTGTGTGTAAGACATGATAAAATATAGAAACCGCGTTTTGTGAGGTAACATGTTTAAAATTTGGATAAATTGCGTTACAGAGAAAAATGAAGGTCAACGATGTAATGTCTCAAGAGGGGTCCTGGTGTGAGTGGTGTCGACCTCTGTGATACTGATATGATATCTTATCCTCGTCGTGTATGGCCACCACAAGCCTCCAAGGAACTAGAGTGGCCACAATGTGAAAGAAGAGTTCGGCTTTGTATTTAATGAGCGGGCCCAAATGACTCAAATTGTGCAATGGCTTAGTGGCCCAATGGCTTCGGTTGTCAATCAACAATTGGAACACTCTAGTGTGATGTTTATCGATCTGCTTTTTCTAATTGTTTTGGGAATCGTTTCCAGTTTTCCTAATAAGCCAGATTGTTTTTTTTGTCCTTTCCAATGATATAGTAGTACTATCTCTGTGGAAAATAAAAAGTAGCAGTATACTATAGACCAAGACATTTCAAACTCATTCATTCCGTCAAACACTCAATTAATTTTTTTTTATAATATAATTACCCTCCAAATTTATACTTAATTTCGTAACAACTCCGAAATTACACTTACGACTTTATGGATTATACATCATCTATTTGTACGAACTATAACATTTTACAATAAAGTCAAAACGAAAAGAATAATATTTTACAGGAACGACATTTGATTTCAGTTGAAATATTAAAAAAAAGCAATTAGTCATCATGTATACAGTATATATATCTCATACGTGCAGCAACGGCCCAAGCCCAGGAGAGGCCCTAATCTATTTAAAAAAAATGTGCCCTATTTGTTAAGGGTAAAAAAAAAAAAAAAAAAAAAAAAAAAAAATTAGTGGTAAATTATGCAAAAAAATTTTTTGGCCCTAGTCCATTGCCTACTTGGCCTATGCCTTGGGCCGGGCCTGCATACGTGCCAAATTATACTCTTTTCGTTTCATTTTAAGTGATATTTAAATTTTTTGTACATTTTTTATTTTTTTAAAAAAAAAATTATTTATTATTTATTAAATATAATTCAACCAATAAAAAAAATCTATAAAATATAAATAATAATAACAAAAATAATAATTTTATATTAAAAATTCAAAATATTATAAAATTTGAAGAAAAAATAATTCTCTTAAACATGATCGGAAAGAATATTTTAAACAATAACCACGTCTACAATTTAATTTTGGCTATTAAATATATCCGGGTCAATCATATTGGAAATTGTGAAAGCTAACATTGATTTGAATCTGACCATAATTTTATTTTAAAGATTTTGTTGTCGTTGCTCGACGAAGCTTGACGTACAAGTCTTGATTTTACTGAAAAGAAATTAAGAAAATGACAACCAATGAAATTCCGAAAAAAACACTTTCAAAAAAAAAAAATTCAGAAAAACCATCTCTAGCTAGGTTACGGTCCATACCCAAATTAAGACGTGGATGGTGGAGCATTACAGATGTGTAATTATGTATACGCATTGTAAAGGAAAACATGAACTTTCCACTTAATTTCACAATAAGTTAAACCATAGTCAAATCAAGACATATCGGTTTGGAAATATAAGAGATAAATGGTTATCGGGAGGTTGATTTTTGAAATTTTTTAGAGTTTAAAATTATATTGTTATTAGTTTGTGAATTTTTATATCCCTAATAGATTCCACTGTTATTTGTTTATGGAATATAATATTCTTTATAAATCTATTGTTATTGGTTTGATGACTTTTAAATTTTAATCAAAATCTATTGTTATTCAAAAAGTTTGAATTTTAATGATTATGTGTGTCTGTTGAAATATAGTGTTATTGAGATATTAATTGTTAATAATTTAATTCATAACACATAATTTTCAAAATAGTATGTATATCTTTGGTTTCCCAAAATTTGTTATAATATAATTCTTTTATGGATTTTCTAAATACACAAAATTCTCTGTAAGTTTAAAAAACTTTTACAAATTTAACAAAACTCTATGCAAATTCAACAAATATCTTGACTTTGAAAATCAACCAACTCTAAATAAATCCAACTCCCAATAACCCCTTAAGAGAAGAAAAAAAAAGTCAAGACATATTCATCTCTATTTAAGGAGTTATTTGGGAAAATAAATTTTATTTTGTAAGTTAGTACATATGATGCCATTACAAATAATAAAATATAATTGAAATAGGAAAATGTATAACTGTCTTTCAAAATTATTGAAAAAAATATAGAAAATATATGTTTCCCATTCAATAATTATTTAATATTTAGCTTCTTAATTATTACAAAATTAAAAAATATTATATTTCTAAGTAATAATCAATCCATATATGTTCAAAAAAAAATATTCGATATCTTGCAATATTTTCACTATAATTTTTTATATTTTATTCGAGTATATAAAAAAAAATTTCAAATTTTTTTACTATTTTTATACAGAATTATACACGAAAAAATTGATTTCTTATACCAAAAAATCATGAGTCGTTAAACGGTATTTATGCTTTCAAATTTTTAGTTCTTTACAAATTATCCCGAATAATATTTTATTACACTGCAAAACAAAGTTAAATAAGCAGGTTAATTCGCCACAAGAGGAGTTATAACTCTAATTTTAGCTTAAACAAAATTTTAAGCGCACTACGCTTTAAACCTAGTATGATACATGTAATTTGGTAGTCAATATTTACCATTGAAAAAGTAATAACTTATGAGTATTTAGGAATGTATCATTAATGCTGTCAAACGTTCTAATAAGGCGTGCAAATATATCCTTTTGACCCAGTCGTGGTTATTATGAATACGAACCGGACAAGTGAGGGTGTGAGTAGACAACAAAATCACAACTACTTCCCATTTTTTTTGTTAATATATGTACTCTACTAAATTTATTATAGCCGTCCGATCGTATATCACAGACTCCGCTCTCACATCGGATAGAGTTTATGTTAGCAAAGAATCTAATAATAACATTAAGATGAAGGCTCAATCTCTAAGTTTTGTACATGTTCTTCAAAATTGGTTTGTTTGATTTCCAATAAATATGTTTTAGTTTCTTTGTCCGAAATCTCTGAGTGCCTAATCCAATTATCCACAAACATCTGTGGTCATCTATATAATATAATTGTTTCTTTTTATGTAACTGTTTTTTTTTAGAATAGATTAGTGATCCATTGATTATAGGAATAATGAAAAATTAGGATTTTCGAACATTTTGGTTTTTTTTTCGCATAAATATCAAAAAAAGAAAGAACGTGAGGTGATACCATCTAACGTATAATAATATAAAGAATTCGTTGATTCTCTATATGTGAGCATAAAATCCTACAATTTCCTATGATGGTTGATTCGTCAAACGAATATTGAAAATAACTAAATATATAAACTATACAAAATTATACTACATAAATCTAAGCTACGTTTGCTTCTCCATAAAAAAATTGTAATGCTTTAGAAATTCTCTCCCACAACCCTTCTTTTGAAAAAGATAAGAATATGATTATGTTGACTTTGCTTATCTTAAATGAATCATCGTTGAAAACAAAGGCTTCGAGTGAATACGGTGCCAGGCAGAATGAGAACGAGACAAGTGCGGGACGGACATAATAGTAACGAAATTCCATATATATATATATATACAAAGTTTATTTGATTCACCATTGTTATTTTCATATACAATAGATCTCTCTATAAATGATCATGTATTTCTCTCGCTTAAATAAACTAGTTTTCTTCACTGAAAAGATAGGTGTTTTACAAATTAGCATAACATCCATAATCAGTTTTTTGTTTTTTGGTTCTAAATACCAGCAGATGGAGTGAAAATAAGATTAAAAAACTTAATAAGATGTGAGGAATTATTAGTGGACTGACTCATATCTGTTACTCCATCTGTTTTACAAAAAGTGTTATTTTGATACATTTCACACATATTAAAAAAACTATTAAAAGTTTCATATTATCCCTTATTAATACACTAAACAATTTTTTCTCTCTATTTAATACATTAAAACAACATGGTTAAAATTAGAATTTTATTTAAAATTTTGCATTGAAAATGTAAAACGACACTTTTTGTGAAACAAAAATAAAACCTTAAAACAACATTTTTTGTGAAACGGAGTGAATATATACGATTTTACATATTATGGCATCTCCAACCCTACTCTATTTCTCACTCTAATATCTATTTTAGAGTAAAATTCTCTTCAACCCCACTCTATTTCCCACTCTAAAATAGAGTAACTCTATTTTTTACTCTATTTTTAGAGTAACACTATTTCTCACTCTATTTTAGAGTTGAACTTTTTTATTTATAGAATGGTCCTTTAATTTTTATATTTTTGTAATTATAACTGAAACAAATAATAATAATAATAATATTTAAATACAAGAAAATCAATTTTACATTTAAATTACTTTATTATAATATTTTTTAAAGTTAAAAGACCAATACGTTTTTGGAAAAAAATGTGCTACATGATATAATGACTACATGTATAATTTTACATAATATGATAATCGAGGATGAGCGTGATCTCGATGCACCAATTGAAGTTGGAAGAGAAGTTCCACCTCCAGATGTCCAAATAGCAGAGGATGATGATATTCGGTTCGAAAAATTTCTTGGTCGATTTAGAAAAATCAAAGATAGAGAAGCTCATTTTTTTCTTCGAAATGTATTAATTGATCATTTATGGGAAAAATACAGTAATTGTGATGTTTAAACCAAAGTCCTATATATTTTATTATTTTTATATGATGTAATGTAATTTTTCTTATGTAATAAATATTTAATTTAAATAAAATCATNGATTTCCGACGGATATAAGAAAATTCTTGAAACCGTCGGAAATCCGTCGGAAATGGCCTTGGTATCGATCGATACCCCTTGGTATCGATCGATGCTTGACGGGAATTGGGCCGACTTGCCCAGTATAAGTTTTAGCCGGGGGATTAACACTTCTTCGGCTAAAATCCAGATCCGTCGGAAATCCGTCGGAAATCGCTCTGTTTTCTTGTAGTGTTAGTGTTGGTCTCTTCTCATCATTTTCGATGTAGGATTCTTAATACGCATGCATGTTAGAGATTATGACTTCTTAAGTACTCTTTCGTGTCTCAAATTGTATCACAATTTAATAATATATGTAGATTGGTTATATATACCAGTTTAGCTTTATTAAAATCGTATACCAACTAATTAGCGGAATTTTTACCAAAAAAAAAAAAACTAATTAACGGAATAGTACTTTTGGCAGAAAGCTAGTGAAATTCGGTGAGTTTGAGAATACATGGACTTTTTCCTGATTACGTTAATTTTTCGTACAAAGCAAAATTCTATAAAAAAAATAATTGTCTTCTTACTAAAAACCTGAAAAAACAAGCAACCGAATACACCTCAAAAGTTTATAGTGTTAACAGTAGGACCAACGTCACATTTCTCCAACTATGCAGACGACGAAATAACAAACGTTTTCCAACTAATTAGCAAGAAACATAATAAAAAGAGAGAGATTATAAAATTCATTGAATTGCAACTACTATAGTCTGTAGGTCCTATACTGTTTAACAACGGTACAGATCAGGCAACTAAACCGGACTCATCACACTTTCTTGGACTCTCTTTGCCCTTTGAATCTCCTCCTACCGACCCAGTAATATCCATTTTTTATTATTTATTTTTGAATTTTAATTATTTTCTATATTTTAATTATTATGAGGCACATGCACATACCGAAGCTTTTATTTGACCGACATGCGTGCCGAAATCTAAGAAAAGAAAATCAAATATGAGCTCGTCCATATATATATATAGACACCAAACATAGAGACCATACCTCATCAAACCAGAGCTGTTCAATTCCAATCCCACAAAAATAAAAACAGCTCCGAGTTTGATCAATATAATCTCTCGTATTTTCAGAAACCAAAAGTATAATTTTCCTTTTACTAGATATAAACCAACCTAAAGTATAATGGGTTCAATGAATGGTTCGAACAATGATGAGTACGTAAGGCTATTAGGAGCATGGCCCAGCCCTTTCGTGCTCAGGACTCGGATCGCACTTAACCTAAAGCGCGTAGCGTACGAGTATCTAGAAGAAGAAGATACTTTGAATTCGGAGAGCGTGTTAAACTACAACCCCGTCCACAAACAAATCCCTATCCTCATCCATGGCAATAAACCAATCCGAGAATCTCTCAACATCGTCATGTACGTCGATGAAACTTGGCTCTCTGGTCCTCCCATCCTTCCCTCTGATCCTTTTGATCGTGCCGTTGCTCGCTTTTGGGACGTCTACATCGATGAACACGTAAGTCATAAATCCATGGATCAATCACTTTTTTTTCTTTTCTTTTTTTGGTTTATGTTTCATGTTTGTCTTAGCACCCGTTTTTAGAAAAGTATTTTTAAAACGAAAAACTATATATATGCAATTGCACAACTTGCATACCCAATAAACACACTTTTATTGAATTTTATATGTGAGATGGAACAATAAGAGATTTCATTTTGAAAAACGGTTTTTAAAACATTTCACATCGACAATTAGTTTTGAGTTGGAATTCTGACAATTGCTTTCGATTGTTGACATGTCTTTCCAATCATTAGAACTTTTTCGTAATTAACTTGCATATATCAAGAAATTAATCAATTTCTTTTTCTTGATCTTTTTATATAGTGTTTCACATCAATCAATGGAGTGGCAGTAGCAAAAGACGAGGAGGAGAGAAAGGCGGCGATAGGAAAGCTAGAGCAGTGTATGGCTCTATTGGAAGAAACGTTTCAAGAATGCAGCAAAGGAAGAGGCTTCTTTGGAGGAGACAACATCGGATTCATCGATATCGGTTTCGGGTCGATGTTGGGTCCTCTCAAGGTTCTCGAGAAATTTACCAGCGTCAAGTTCATACATTCAGAGAACACACCAGGTCTTTTCCATTGGGCAGACAGATTCTATGCTCATGAAGCAGTCAAGCCTGTCATGCCCGATATCGAAAAGCTTGTTGAGTTCGCTAGGCTTAAGTTCAATACTTCAATCTTTAATTAATGAAGACCAAAGGCTATAAAATTAATTGTTTTAAGAAAATATATACGACGGGCAAATTATCATATAATATATGCTTCGAATAACCGAGATAGAGGAATAAGATGTAGTCTCGGTTAATTAAAAGGCACAGTCAAAATGTTCTTTTGTTTTTTTTCTTTTTCTTCTTATTTCTTAAATGTATGTATGCAGAGATAATCAATAATGGACACGTAAAAACGTGTCGGTTATTTCTTCCGTAATTAAAACCAACTTTTCGTTATATCTATAACTATATTTTATTAGGCTGCAAAGTTAATCATATATAGTCGCAGGTTTCTTTAAAAAAGGTAAGGAGATGGCGACTATATATCAACAGTTCCCTTCCCTCAAAGTCAAATCCAATATGGAAAAAAGTAGGAATGATACATAGATCTCCAAGTTCTACATATGCCATTAATTAACCATATATAATATATTGTTTAAATTTATCAAGTCAAAGACTAAGGGTTTTTGGTCAAAACAAAAAAAATTCAAAGACGAAGGGTTTAAATGTAAATTAGCGGCTTTATAGAAAACAAATATTGAGATCAACTTAGCTTTGCTTTTTTTTTTTTTTTTTTTTTTATGATTAGGAGATTCTAGGTCAGAATGCCTGTATATTCCTAGGGCGAGGTCTAAACTATGTAATTTAACTGTCTTTTGGAGAACAGATCCTTTCCAACGTGAATCGAACTCGTGACTTTCAAAATCTCTATGTTATCAGTAATTCACAGGTTTAATCAGTATGTCAACTCATCGTTGATAATTTTGTTTTTTTTTATTATAAATAAGATAAAACATCAATGGACTTTTGAAAAAAAAAAAAAAAAAATCAATGAACTGAAGAAATTTAAAATTATTACAGGAACATGCGGTGGACTGACTATGTCCAACTTTTTTTTTTTAATTATTATTGCTATTTGCATAGTGAAACCATTACATAACCTTGTAGATTGTATTTCCGTATGCAAGCCAAAATGCTAAAACCCAAAATGAAAATAATAATAAAAAATTAGCGACTTTAAAAATAGAAAAAGTCATCAGATTATTTTTAAGTTTAACACACGAATCCGCGTACAAGTTAGCATCTTATTGTTAAATTTCTCATTGTTTTTCGTTGTGTGTGACTTATAGTCGCAAATTGAATTATATATGGATTTCTGTTCAAAAGTGGCGACTATATAGTTACTACAACTAAAGTGGTGATTAGAGAGGTCCATGTTATTGCTGGGCAATGAATTCAAAATTTCGCTAGATGTTGGTCAAGCAGTTGAGTTAGGTCTAGTGCTTAACAACAAAAAAATCAGAGATTAATCGGAGTTTAATTTTTGATATTTTTAATATTTTTTTAACATGTTAATCCATTATAATTTATAGTTTTAATATAATATTATATTCAATATTGGATAAAACACATGAAAATAAATATTAGGTTCAATACATTATGATCTTCATTAAAAATATGAACATAAGTTGAACTTATCAAATTTTAGAACCAACTAAATCATTTTTATATTTTTTTTTAAAACTAGGCTAAACGGCTGTGTAGACAAAAATTAATCGGCATAAACGGGGATTAATCGGCCTAGGCGGAGATTAATCGGCCTATGCGGAGATTAATCGGACACCTGATTTATGAACCGATTACCTATAAATCGCTACGGTCTACCGCCACCTAGCACCTAGACGGATAGGGGACCGATTTTTTGAATAGGGTTGCTGGGTATCTTCATTCCGTGA
This sequence comes from Eutrema yunnanense, assembly GCA_002933935.1. Classification (NCBI taxonomy): domain Eukaryota; kingdom Viridiplantae; phylum Streptophyta; class Magnoliopsida; order Brassicales; family Brassicaceae; genus Eutrema; species Eutrema yunnanense. Next base: position 65,957 of record PKML01043599.1, on the reverse strand, counting down.
CAGGTGGCGAATATAGCATAAACAAACAAATTAAAATTTCTATAATATTATTTAAGAAAACAATTTTAAAAATGAACTTTGTTTTGTAAATTATTACGTGAAATGCCATTACAAATAAGAAAAGATAATTGAAATAGGAAATGATATAATTATCTTTTAAAATTATTGATGAGAATATATAAATTATTTATTTCTCATTAAATATGTTATTTACTATTTAGTTTCTTAATTATTATGATATTATTAAATAATAATCAATCCATACATATTTAAAGAAAATATATTCAAGATCTTGCAATATTTTTCACTATGATTATTATATTTTATTTGAATATATATCAAAAAACAAATTTGAACAAATATTTTACTAATTTTATAAAGAGTTGGACACAAGAAAATTGATTTTAAAATTTTTTTTGGATTTACCACAAAACTCATAGTTATTAATAGATACATATTCGAGTTATGTTTTCAAGATTATTGATTTTTGCGGGTTAGTCCGAATAATATTTTAGTTCATTGCAAAACGGGTTAAGTAGACATGTTAGTCTGGGTTGACAATTCTATATAAAATCATTAATTATACATATTATAAAATTCAAAGAAATTTATTTGTCCTTAAATTTTAAAATAATTTCTAAAAAAAAATTACCACACACTATATAGTTAGTCCGAGTTAAATCCTAGTACACTAACTATTAAAAACCCACCAGTAAATAGTTGTATGAGTCCTATTCACTATTCAATAATATTTTGGTGCCAAGTATTTTTTTTCATATATATGCGACTCAAACAATAACAATTGATACACACTAATGGTATTTGATAATGACCGTGATTTGTAGCGTGCGTGTGTGGCTTATAAAAAAAATACTAATGCAAAAACAATAATTTCATTAAAATTTATAAATTCACGGGATCCTACACGATATCCTTAGTTTATCCACTCAATTTGATAACATTCTACTTCTTTTGTATTAATAGAAGCCAATCTGATAATTGATAGGAGATGCTCTTGCAAAGAGTTCCCTAATTAAGCTCTTTGTATTGGACTTGAGTTACAAAAATTAGTATTCGCACAAGACCTGAAAACCTGAAAAACTTAGGAAGATCTTGATTAAAAAAAAAAAACTTAGGAAGATCGTATTGGAATTTAAAAAAAACCTAACTAGTCAACAGTCAATCCTGATACACTTTCGTTGTCCAGTGCCGGTCAAATTGAAACAACCTTATTTTCCGACGACCCATTTTTATAATTACTTTTCAAAAATCTTCTTTTTTTTTTTTTTTTTCTTGTTTAAAGTCAAAAATCAAATCTAAAAAGGTTACCTTTTGAATAATAATAAAAAATAAGTAAAAAATATACTCAGCCGCTAAAGAAGAAGCTCCAAGGAAGTAACATATTAATCGACTTGTTGCTTTATAAATACTCACCCAAAACTCAAATCGATTTAACAGACGAACGATCCTTCGTCAAATGGTAAGAAACAAGAAAACAGACAGCTCCATCTCTTCAGACACAACTCAAACCAAGAAAAGAAAAAAAACCGAGATGGCTCAGAATGGTTCGAACACTGTGAAGCTGCTCGGGACATGGTCAAGCCCGTTCGCCTTGAGGGCTCGAATCGCTCTACACCTCAAGTCCGTAGAGTACGAGTACATAGAAGAAGCCGATGTTCTGAAATCGAAAAGCGATCTTCTTCTGAAATCCAATCCAATCCACAAGAAAGTCCCTGTTCTAATCCATGGTGATGTATCAATCTGTGAGTCTCTCAACATCGTTCAGTACGTCGACGAATCCTGGCCGTCCAAACCTTCCATTCTCCCTCCCCAACCCAAAGATCGCGCCTTTGCTCGTTTCTGGGTTCACTTCGTCGACGGAAAGGTAACTAATGATTTAGTAATCAACTCTAACTAGTACCTCTGTTTTTTTTTTTTTGTTGCCGTGATTGATTAATGCAAACCAAGTGTGGTGAGTTCAACCGGAAAAGTACAAAAGGGAAAGTCTATAGTGTAAGGTCAAATGATCAAGTGACGCTTAGGACGTGATCATTTAAAATGTTCTCGTCTTGGATCTGGGATGTTCGGATCTTAACCCAAAACTAGGATTGGGCAAAAAATTTGGATCCGAAAATTCGAACTAGTACCGAACCAAAAATACCTGAACCGGGTATTTTAAAATATCTGATCATATCCTAAATTCCTATATCCGAACCCGAACCGGTATCGAACCGAGAACCAAATGGGTACCCAAAATACTCGAATTGTAATTATATATCCAAATATATTAATTATATTTAGACATGATATAATCCATATATCCAAAATTACAACTATAAATCAGAATATATTAATTATTTTTTGGATATTTCAGAAATTTTAGATATATTTTCGATATTATATCGAATACATTTATTTTGTTTTTTTCTGGATTTTTTGGATATTTTGGATACTTTTAGTTTGAAAGTATTGGTTTTATTGAAATAAATATTCATGTTTTTGTGTTTTGTCTCGGATTTCGGATTCTTCAGGTTTTTTCGGGTATTGTGGATATTTTTGGATACTTTCAGATCCGGATCTGAACATATCCGAAAATTTTCGGATCTTAAAAAAAATACCCGATCCGATTCGAACCCAAACCGAACCCAAACCGAACCCGATCCAAAATTTTAAAATACTTAATCAGTATCTAAATTCCTAAACCTGAAATACCAGACCCGAATCCGATCCGAAGTCCGAACGCCCACCCCTACCCAAAACATCATAGTAAAAAAAAAAAAAATAGTACCTTTGTTTCATTATAAATGTTTTTTTTTCACAAGAAAAATGTTTAAAGTTCTATTACATCTTTTCATTAATGCACTTATAAGTTTATTTCTCCAAAAAAAATAAAGTTTTTTTTTCTCCAACTAATAACCTAAAATAATATGTTCAACAAAATTGAGAATATGTTCTTAACATGGTACAGTGCTTTGAATCGATCGATGCGGTGGCTGGAGCGAAAGACGACGCCGGGAGGATGGCGGCGGCGGGAAATCTGATGGAGTCTCTCGCGGCGTTGGAGGAGGCGTTTCAGAAGAGCAGCAAAGGCGGAGGCTTCTTCGGAGGGGAAAACATTGGGTTTGTCGATATCGCATGTGGGGCCATAGTGGGCCCACTCTCTGTCATCGAGGCTTTTTCAGGTGTGAAGTTTTTGAGTCCAGATACAACACCGGGCCTCATCCAATGGGCCGAGAGATTCAGAGCCCATGAAGCTGTGAAACCTTACATGCCTACCGTCGCCGAGTTCGTCGAGTTTGCTAAACAAAAGTTCAATGTTTAGTGATTACATCTCATATAATGACTTTTTAAAAAATAAATAATAATATTGATGTTTATTTATATATGCAATGGAGACAAATATGGGTATCTGATTTATGTTTTGCCCGAAAATGCTGTTTGTAAGACGGTAAGAGTTACTATTTGCGAGAATACAAAATACTATCTATCTATCTATATACTTATTTGTGTAGTGATTTGCTTAGGTGTCGCGCTCACAGCGAGTTTCGGCTGCGGAATGACGTTTATACCCTTTTTTGAAAATCGATGGCTTATGTGTTGTATTTTTATTCGTCTAGCTTTGATGATGTGTACAATCCACTTAAATTGTACCAATTTTCGATTTTATGGTTATTATTATACAAAACCGCCAATGTTAAGGACGGTTTATAGTATTTGCTTAGGTGTCGCACTCACAACGAGTTTCGGTTGCGGAATGACGTTTATACCCTTTTTTGAAAATCGATGGCTTATGTGTTGTATTCTTATTCGTCTAGCTTTGATGATGTGTACGATCCACTTNATTTTATCTGTGATAATGATGATATAGAAGCTGAAGACATCAACGATGAATACAACCTCGATGATGAAGAGTATGCTGGTAGTGATGATTCTACCGATGGTTCTAGTGATGATGAAGATGATGATAGCGACACTGATAAAAATGACAATAGCACTGACGAAGACGATGATGGTGATTATTCTGACAATAAGGATGATTAGGATGGTGACTATGCTCCTTCTAGCACGGATGAAGATATTGATTTGAGAGATGTTGAGCACAATGACGATGCTGTTGTAGTATGTACTACAAAATTATCTTCAACATCTCCCCACTCAAGTAAGAAGGATAATAGAAATAACCTTCCTATTTCTAGGACACCTACAAAGTTTGAGAATGGTATTTTTGTTAAAGATATATCTAGGAAGACATCACAATGTCAAGACCTATTGAGTTCCGATTGGTTGGAGGGGAAAAAAAAGGAGGGTATTTGGAATTAACTGTTAAGCCCGTTGGATCAGAACCAAAATCTTTTGGTGTTTCCCGTTTAAGTGATGGTTGGTATACCTCTTCTGTTTTCGTAAAAATACTTCGTGTATGGACAAAAGCCTTACCGAGCTCAGAAAAAAGATTGGGATCAATATTTTGTGATGAACATGTTAGTTATGAATCTTCAAGTTTAATACTTTCTGTTTTCTTTGGGCAATAATTAGTTTTAACTGACAAAATCATTTAATCTTTGTATAGGGGATTAAAATCGAAGGTGTTGTTTTAACATCAAATTACGACTACTTCTCTAAGAGGTTGATTGAAGGAAATTGGATTACTATTAAAAACTTTGAGGTTATTCCTGTTAGTGCTTGCTTTAGAGCTACTACACATCTTCCAAAGATCCTTTTCCGAGCTAACACTATTGTGCGTAGAGTCATACAACCATGTGAGAAGAATTTCTTTTCTTTTGTTGATTTCCAAAAGATCAACGATCACATTTATTCGGATGATTACTTACCATGTTAGTATGTTTATGTAAAACTAATAAACTATTACTAAAGAAACAACTATTTTCTTTTGCTAACTACTAACCATTTACAAAGTATACCCGTCGTTCATTTGGATTTGCTATTGTCTTCTTTATACAAGATTTGATTGGTGAAGTGGTCAATGTTGGCAACTTTCATGTTTGGGACGGTTATACTTCAAGTAATACCGTACGTACGAATGATTATAGTGAATTTGAAACAATCACATTCGATCTCAAAGATTCGAGGTCAATTATTATATTCTATTGTTAATTCTTACTATACTTTACATTGTCTATGTTTGAGGTAATCTCTTAATTATCGTTTAAAACTATTTCATTTGTACAGAGGCATTATTTTGAACTGCAAGTTAAGTGGTGATATGGCTTTCAATTTTAATAATGGTTGGACAAATTGTTGCGAGGAAATCATTTGTTTGCATCATTAGATGGGCCATCATAGACTATTTACATGGTAATTCTTTACCCTTATCAGATTATTTCTTATTCACTTTTCATAAATGATATTGGTCTGTAGATATAATTTTACAAACAATGTTCTTTAGGAAAAGTAACTATTTCTGCAATAGAACCTACTCGAATTATATTGAACCCATCTTTGAAAGAGGTCGAGGATTTCAAATCAATGTAAGTAAACATATTGTTTTTACTTTAAAATTATAAGATAACATATGTTCATATATAATTCACATGATGAATATACATAAAAACAATTATTTGAAATAATAAGTTAATCAGGCATATTAGCCCGCGCTAGGCGCGGGCTCGATCACTAGTACTATTAAAACATGTATACATTTGTGTCCAAATATCTACACCTTCATTTTAGGCTATTTTTGTGTGTGAATAATTACTATTCATGTTGCCAATCATTATATTAATAAAAATTATATTTTAATTTATATTTAAAAATAATTCCAAAAATTCAAATTTTAATTTAGATTAGTTTGGATTTCCTTATTAGATTAATTATCAAAAATCACAAACTAATTTTTATTATATCTTTACAAAAATAATAAACCGGATATTAATTTAGATTTTATTTAAATATTCAAATTTAAATAAAATTCTCATAATGAAGGAGATGATAAATGATATATGTTATTGTATATTTTTTTTTATCATAATCAATTAGTCTAAATTTTTAAATATTAGAAATTATTAAATATTTATATTATACGATAATAGCAAATTCAGTCAAGCATTTTGACTGACTTTTGGTGGAGTAACAATAATGATCATAGAAAAATCATGTGGGTGGCATGGTCTAAACTCTGTAAGAAGAGGGAAGAAGGTGGATTGAGATTTCATGACATTGCCAACTTCAATCAAGCTCTTCTCGGGAAACAAGCTAGGAGCATTTGGAATCGACATGATTCCTTGTTAGCTCGGATTTTAAAACATCGCTATTTTAGGCGTACCTCATTTCTCGACTGCAGCGTTGGTTCACGTCTGTTTTATGCGTGGCGAAGCATTTTCTATGGAAGAGAAATTTTGAAAAAAAAGGCTAGTTAAAGCCATTGGAGATGGTCGTGATACTCATGTTTGGGCTGACAATTGGATTTTGGGCGATTTGCCTCGACCTCCGGATTATCACCTCGATTATGTTGTTGACTTATCGCTTTATGTTTCAGATCTAATTGATGCCAGAACTGGGCTGTAGAATGAGATCATTGTGAGACAGATATTCACTGAAGTTGACGTTGCACTAAGAACTAAGTGATGTTGTGATTAGGAGCTACTTATCGATTAGGAGCTTTTTCTAGTTTTTTTATTTATTATTTCTCATATGCTTTTTAATTCTTACTTTTTTTTTGTCAACGTGCAACTCCTAAACAAGTGGGAAAGACCGAATACGTATATGTTTTGAACATGGAATAATGCCTTGAATTGATCAATGCGGTGGCTAGAGCGAAAAAGGATGTCGTGAGGATAGCGGCAACGGGGAATTCGATGGAGTTTCGACGCCGCGTGGATAGCTTTGGCGGGGAATTTGATGGAATGTCTCGCGGCGTTGGAGGAGGCGATTCGAAAGAGTAGCAAAGCAGAGGTTTCTTCAGAGAGGAAAACATTGGGTTCGTCGATATCTCTAGCTTATGAGGCCATAGTAAACATTTTATTCAAGGATTACACGCACCAAACAGATTTTCAATTAGAAAAAAAAAATAGATAAGATTTCTAGATGAAACTGAATCAGGTGATAAACAATGATTTGAATTGAATATTAGATAGAAACAAAACAAACCAATTATTCATACTATCTTTTTAATAACATTATTGATTGTTGTAGAATAAAACTAATTAATATCGCTTTTTAGTTATTTTTATTGCATGTGTCCGAACATGAATTCACACAGATCGTAGCCTTCTCCTCATCTACCTCCGTATCTGTTCATAACACACAAACGACAAAAACCGTAAACATAGATATTAACAAAGAGTCATAAAATTGTATGCCATCATATATAAAGATATAAACATATCATAGTGAGCTATATAATAAGAATCGAATTTTATATGAAGATTAAAGTTTGCGATAAACTTACTCCGATTTTCAACCGAAACACAACGATCCATAACACAACCGACTTTGCAGAAATAATCAATTTGGTCGATTTGGTTTAGTTTTATTTCAGAAACCGGTTTATCACATTGGGCGACACATTTGGGCGCACATTTTTTTTTATGTAGAAAGATTGGATTAATAAGACACAGTTCGTAACATTTAATGTAACATAATGGAAAACTTGCTTTTATAGCTTCCAATTCAACCATAAGGTTTCCAATCGTCAACATCATCACCACACATACGGCCATTCTTTTGTTCTCCATTTTCTTTGAGGATACAAAGTTTTTTTTTCTTTGAAAGGAGAGAATATAATAGAAGTTGATGGAAAGTGTTTGTTGATTGTTGATGTTTGAGTAAAATATGGCTTGTTTATGTAGGGATTCTGATATTTTGTATATTAGTTAGTATTTTCATAATCAGCTACAAATTTAGCTGTAATTTTGTTGAGATATATATGACACATTGGGTAAGCTATCTAACTTCGATATGTTAGAATCTTAGAAAATTAATTATTATATATTTTTCTGAATCAGGTCTCGATTCTCTCTGTTTAGTTTTGCTTCTTCTGTTTTTTCTTTCCCTTTTGCTTTTACATTAACTTACTTGTTGGAATATTGTATTATTTTGAAAATTGTAAGTATAAAAATCATATTTTCATAATTAGCAAAAAATCAGCTGCAACATAGGTGCTAGATTGGAGCTGATCTTACATTTTCTTTAAATATCAACTAGATTCTAACCAGCCATCCGCAAGGGTTAATATTTTTTATTATTAAAATTTGTAATATACAAAGTGTAAAATAAGAAATAAGAACTAATTTAAATATTATTGGTTTAAATTAAATTTGTCAATTATCACATGAAAGATTAGACTATCATTTTTTTTTAAATGTATAAAATTTGATGTTTCCAACTTAAAATTTCTAAAATCTAGTATGATTTGATATTATTATTATTTAAGTTAAAATCAGAAAATCTAGCGGAATTTAAACAATCTCGTTTGATATTTCCAACTTAAAATATAGTATGGTTTAATATTTTCCCGAGATTATCTATTTTCTGATTTTTTTTCTACAAAATAAGTGGTGTTTGGCAACAAGTTTAATTAATCCAGATAAATTATATAAATATCTATACTAATACCGGTTTGGACATAAAATGTACTCATGTTTTAATAGTTTTTTGTGCACCAAACTGACTTGTTTGGCAACATGTTTGATTAATCCATATAAAGTATAGAAATATCTATAGTAATACATGTTTGGACACCAAATGCTCTCTTATTTTAATAGTATAGATTCCATAATTTATTCCAAAATTATGATTATTCATAAACACGACCGTGATATTTGGTATACGTGGCGCCCCGTACAGTAGCCATAAAAAGTGTTTTTACAAATAATTATTTTTCTCAAAATAAAATATATTTATTAATATATATTTACCAAAAATATACCTAAGTACATATATTTTAAATGTTTTATATTAAAATATGCTTAACTCTGATTTGTTCATATTTATTTGGTTTGCCCCGTCCAAAATCTACAATTCAGTTTAGTTTGCGTCCATTTAAACCGCTTTACTTTGGTTTTAAACGTTTTACTTGTTGTTAGCGAATAGGTAGTTTGAGTATATCGGTTCTCATCAGAGTCGGTCCTGTAATAGAGGCTTGAAGCAAAAAAAAAAGTTGAACAAGTCTCCATAGAGTTAGTACTTAGTAGTACTTTCATAATAGTTGTTGAACAAGTCTTGATGAACAAGTCTCCATATAGTAATTCAAAAACTGATTTCTTGATGAAATTGAATCAAGCAACAAATACTGATTTGAAATGAATATTAGATCGAAACAAATCAATGATTCATAGTAGTACTATCTTTATTAAAACATCAACTGTTTCAAAATAAAAATAATTACTATCGCTTTTAATTCTTTTTTTTGCACATATCCGAACATGAATTCACACAGACCATGACCTTTTTCACATCTACCTCCTTATCTGTTCATACAACACAACAACAAAAAGCCACAAAGACATAAATATATATTTGACAAAGAGTCATAATATTGTGATATAAACATAAACATCGTAAAAGTAGTTCAATATGAACTAGAATAATTATATAATTTTATATCAAGAATAAAATTTACGATTGTTATTAGCAAAAAACAAATTACGCTTGTTGCGAAAAAACTTACTCTGATATTCGACAGAAACACAACGACGAGTAACACAATCGACTTCACAGGAATAATCAATTTGGTCAATATCGTTTGGTTTTATAATAGGTGGTTGTTCCTTACACCATCCAACACATCTGACGGGACAGTCAATCTTAATTCGTATGAAAGCAAAACACAATTCAACACATTTTGCATAACATTCTAGAAAATGTTTGGAACTTATAGCCTCCGATTCCACCATAAGGTTTCCAATCGTCAATACTATCATCACAAATACGGCCATTCTTTTGCTCTCCATATTTTTTTTTTTGAGGATACAAAGATTTTCTTTTTATTTCGGAGGGGGAGGGAGTCAAATATGGATTATAAGGAATCAATTTGTATAATTGATTACTTTTGTTTTGTTTAGTATATTTGACCAAAACAAATTTATGACCAATTAATCTGGTCAAATATGGATTATAAGGAATCAATTTGTATAATTGATTACTTTTTTCATAATTGGTCATAAACATTTTCGACCAGATTAATTGGTCATAAATTTTTGACCGATTTATTTGGTCAAAAAATTTCGACCACTTATTTGGTCAAAAATGTTTGAGCATATTAATGGTCAAAAATTTGGTCAAAAAGTTTTCGACGACTTTATTTGGTCAAAACCTTTTCGACGATTTTATTTGGTCAAAAAAGTTTAAGAGATTGCAGATACATATATAGAAAAACCTTTTTTCTGTTAAAGTTTTCTCCAAAATTGTGTTTATGAATCAATATATAAGGGGTTTGTAGCTGATTATAAAAGAAAATGTTTGACCAGATAAATAGTCGAAAACTTTTGACCAATTATCGACCATGTATTTTCAATTTTTGACCAATAAAATATTAAAAATAAATTACGAAAAATATTAAATTATAATAAAAAGTATATTATTAATAATGTAAATTCGATATAAAATTAAAATTGTTGAAATAAAACAAATATCCAAATCTGTTAAAAAAAAGTACATATCCAAAAACATAAAAAAAAAACTTACACATAAAATAAACACACGTATTCATCATCATCATCATCATCAGGTTCAGTAACTAAACCTGGAAATTGCTTGAGTAACAAACTCTCTAAATGCTCGAGCTTTTTCGCCTGCTTAGCTTGCGACTTCGCTTGCCCTGCCTGCATTTTCTCCATCTCAGCAATTTTTATATTTGCGGTTCGCAACTCTTCATTTAATTCTGGTGCAGAGGTGTGTGAGGATGAGGAATCGCCAAAGACTTGAAGAGATCCAAAACCAAAACGACGTCCTTTGACACATTGGACCTCCTGTAATACCAAAAGTAATCAAATATACTAAACAAAACACTTAAAACTTTATCAATAGCAACACTATTTTATCAGCCATGCATAACCAACTATTTTAAACTATAACTTATGGTATGTCACATTATACCATTGTTGGCTAAGTTTGTATTAGTTACCTTAAAAAAAAGTGAGTTCATTTCGGTTTACGAGAGCGAGTTAGACTGTACTGATCCATCTTGCGTCTCCTGCGAAAGTATATTCTGCTCTTGCTCCAACAATGTGTCGATGATTCGCTCCGCCCTTTTGTCCACAAACGCTTTGGTTTTTTTGCTTTTATGTGTGTCAATCATAAAAGCCACCATGTTTGGAGGCTGCCCAGCTTCTATTGCCTAAAAATGATGGAAAATTACTAAAAGTTGTACTAATTACGTTTAAGGTTCTAAAATTATGAATGAGTAATCAAATAAATAATACCATTTCATCAAAACGCCTTGCATACGACTTGGACCATGTGGTGTGTGCGGCTTCGCCATCACCTCCGCGATCACTTTTTCGGTTAGCTTGGTTTGTAGTAGACTTTTTCTATGTTTTTGGGTTCATCCAATAATGGATGTACTCATTCCAAACTTCATGTGAAGTCATCCACACAGGCTGTCCATTCCCTGCTTTCCAGCTTTTTTTTTCCAAAGGTACATTTGGTTTTTGAACACCGATTGTGCGACTGCATCGTAATGGTTTTTCACAGTTATCGTATATGTGGGATTCCAATTAAATTCTTGCTGCAATAACCAAAAAAAATATATTACACATTTTAAATTCATCAATTATTTTAACATCACAAATTTAATCAGAATCAGAAGAGTATTCTGAAGATCCTGATTCACTTGAGCTCTCAAATTCTCCACGCTCGTCTTCTAAATCTTCCAACATAGTGTCCGCTACCGGGTGTGGTGAATTAACTAGAGATGTGTCTTCAAGGGAATGGTCAATTAAACCTTGGACGCCCGGTCACGTTTCCTGCAACGGGTCATTTTCTAGCACACCATTTACCCTCCCTCTCGGATTTATTTGAGTCACAATGATCCAAGGGTCTCCTTTGCTCTTCACTCGAGGAATACGTATATAACACACTTGGTCAACATGTGATGCGAGTATGAAAGGGTCATAATTGCTAAGTCTTTGTGACGAGTTAACTGATGTTACACCAAATTTGTCTACTCGAACGCCTCTCCCGATTGTGTGGTCATACCAATCGCATAGGAAAACGATGCATTTCAAGTTAATTACGCCGGGATAACCAACTTCCAAGATTTCTTTGAGTACGCCATAATATTCTGTAGAACCTCCTCGTGAAGCTATCCCATAATTCTCTGTTGTTTTTTGGCTGCCTTCGTGGAAAATTTTAAATGCATATCCACGTGTGCAATACATCGGCGAAGACCACGTTAGTGAAACCGGACCTCCAGCTAACTCTTCCAACCATGTTGGGAATGTTACTACCTTCTTAGACCAAGTTTGAACCTGTAAAAAATTAAAAATTCAATTAAACTTCATTTATAACTTAAATTAAAATTTTCTTCAGATTGATCAATGTGAAACTCACATAATACAACAACCAGGAGGGGAACTCTTTTTCTTTCATGCTACCAACTTCGTCATCCGTGAAATAAGGGTAATTCTCCTTAACTTGCGCAACGAATATGCTGAAAAAATTAACTAATTTGTCAATAAATTAAATATATAATTAATATTGATTATAACTAAATTGTGAATAAAGTATACCTTTCGTAGGGCATCAGTTCTTCGCAATTTAAAAGAATATAGTTATGAATATGATTTCTTTCCTCTTCTGTTAGCGACCTCTTCTTGCGTTTTCCACTGAGTCTTCCGACTTGTGCAAAAAGATCAGGTACAACAGTATGGTAAGAAGGCTTCTTACCTCCATCGTCGTATCTGCTGGGCTTTCTAGATTTTGTTCGTACTTGTGGTGAAAAGTAGTATGATGAGAAGTCTGATGTCTCTTCATTAATGCTTTGAGCCACAATCGAACCCTCTACTCTGCTCAAATTCTTTACCTTCTTCTTGAGATGGAACATGAATCGTTCGAATGGATACATCCATCGATATTGGACATGCCCACCTAACGCTGCTTCCCGAGGGAGATAAATAAGAAGATGTTCCATTACATCAAAAAAAGCCGGTGGAAATATCTTCTCCAAATTGCAAAGAAGCACATGTATAGTATGGTCCAAATGTCGAATGCCATCACTTGTAAGCGATCTTGAACAGAAGTCTCGAAAGAAAGCACCAATCTCTGAATTTGTTAACACAAATTAAATATTATTGATATAGATATGAATATGTGTGAGGATTTTGATAGAATATATTGAATGAATAACATATATATTATTTTGCGTGCCTGCAATTACTTCATGTACGTTTGTAGGTAAAAGCTCTTTGAAGGCGAACGGAAGTAAACGTTGCATGAAAACATGACAATCATGACTCTTCATTCCAGATAACCGACTATTGTGAGTATCAACACAGTTTCGTAGATTTGATGCATAGCCGTCGGGGAATTTAACACTATGGATAATCCACTGGAAGAACTCTTCTTTCGCACATGCATCTAATCTGAAAATGGGTATCAAACCTTTCCCATTTGGGAACAAATGTAGCTCCTCGCGCTTACAAAGGCTTGGCAAGTCTAATCTAGACTTTAAACTATCTTTCGTCTTTCCTTGGACATTTAAAATAGTATTCATGATATTGTCAAAGAAATTCCTCTCAATGTGCATAACATCAAGAATATGTCTCAGTAGATGATCCTTCCAATATGACAAATCCCAATATATACTATGCTTATGCCAATTGTGGTATTCTCCATAACCGTCAGCAACGTAATGCCCATTTCCCCCGCAATCTGTAGTTTTCTCTGCGCCAAAATCTCTCAACTGTGAACGCAAATCACTATCGTCTAACTCTGGAGGTGGGGTTTCACGAACACCTATGTTCCTAATAAATGACGTCTTATTCCGCCGATAAGGATGGTCCATCGGCAAAAACCGTCTATGACAATCAAACCAACAAGTCTTCCATCCATGTTTTAACTGAAATGCATCAGTGCTATCCTGACAATACGGACACGATAACCTTCCATGCGTCATCCATCCAGATAACATTCCGTATGCGGGATAATCACTGATCGTCCACATAAGCACCACACGCATCATGAAATTTTGTTGCATTGAGACATCGTATGTTGTTACACCATGATTCCACAACCCTTGCAACTCATGAATCAAAGGCTGCAAGAACACATCAAGAGATCGTTTCGGGTGTTCTGGACCAGGAACTAGAATGGTGAGGAACAAAAACTCTCTTTTCATGCACAGAGTTGGTGGCAGATTGTAAGGTGTAACGATGACTGGCCACAATGAGTATTTCCTACCATGCTTCCCAAATGGATTGAAGCCATCTGTACATAATCCAAGGTAGACGTTTCTACTCTCACTTGCAAAATCGGGGTAGACTGATTGAAAGTGTTTCCAAGCTTGTGCATCTGAAGGATGCACAATTTCATCTCCACTCGTATGCTCTGCATGCCATCTCATAGACTCCGCTGTGCGCGCAGATTGATATAACCTTTTCAGTCGGTCTGCTAATGGTAAGTACCACATACGCTTATACGGGACTCGAACTCTACCACTCGTCATCTGATACCTTGGTTTACCACAAAACTTGCAATCTAACCGACTTGCATCCATATTCCAATAAATCATACAGTTGTCGATGCAGACGTCGACCATTTGAAATGGCAGCCCAAGACCGGATACCAGTTTTTGAATCTCATAGTAGGATGCTGGAAACAGATTCTCTTCAGGCAATAACTATTTCACAAAATCAGCAATTGCATCAACACAATCCTCAGCCAAATTAAAATTTGTTTTTATGGTCATCAACCTAGTTGCAACTGATAAAGGCGAATGACCCTCTCGACAACCTTCGTATATGGGATGATTTGATGCATCTAACATATTAAAAAAATTCCTAGCTTTTGAGTTGGGTTCCTCTACTATATTTCCACTTTCCGATGGAATATTTTCCCTAAACGCATCTGTCACCATCTCAACAGTACCAACGTTCTTCCTAGGTTGTTCGGACCTTTCTGGAATATATCCACTACTTTCACCCATATATGCACTACTATTAGGTAAAGTATATGAATTTTCTCCATGAAAAAAAACAAATATAATAATTTGGTCTAAACCCTCTCTTATACACGTGATTCCACACTTCTGAAACATCTCGAAATTTTCTATTATTGCAACGAGTACAAGGACAAACGATATTACCAGATTGTGGTAAGCCCCAACTTGTAGCAACTCGAATAAATTCGGTAAGCCCTTCTCCAAACTCCTTTGTAACTTTGTCAGTTTTGGATCTCGATGTCTATACATCCAATCTCGAGGATTATGATAATCATAAGACATTTTTGATGTTTTTTTGGGTTTTTATGTTTTGATTGTAAGGAGGGTGGGAGATATATAAAAAAAAAAATTATGACCGATTTTTGACCAATATGTAACGGCTAGAAACATCTCTTATTTTGGTCGATAATCCGTCAGTAATTTTGACCATTTTTCGTCAGAAATAAATGGTCAAAAATATTTCGACTGTTTTTGACTAAAATTTGAATCGGTAAAAAATTGATCGAAAATAACTGACAAAATTTTGACCAATATGAAACGGCTACTGACATCTATAAATGGCTATATAATTGGTCGATAATTGGTCAGTCTATATCGACCAATTTTCCTCAGCTACAAGTCGTCATAAGTTTTCGACCAAAGTTTGACTGTTTCAGGTAACGGTCGCAAAATGGTCAAAAATCTTTGACCAAATCTTAACCATAATTTTTGGTCGAAAAGTTTCGATTAAATATCGACCGATTCAATAACAGTCGTTTATTGGTCTAAAATCAGCCGATAAATTTTCGACCAAAAAAAAATTGGTCAAAATTCGACTTGTTTTTTGTATTGATTATTAGAATAAGCTTTAATTAGTTTTTAGAAAAATATTTCTAAGATACGCTTTTTATTTATACGACATAAATAATAATATGTTTTTAATAGTTTTTATGTGATCGTTTTTAAATGTGAAATTTATTGATCAAGGAAAAATATATTTAATTACAAATTCTTTGAAAAGTGGGAAAATGAAAATAAGTTAAAACAAGGCGATTATCCTTGCTTCTGAGACTCTACTCACCATTGGAAAAGGTTTCAGAGCCGAGGAGAAATATGATTGCACATCAAGCTCACTCTATTATGGATCGCCTTTTCATCGATGAGATGGCTTTTAAGATGATGAATACACCGATCTGGTGGTGTTCCTTTCAAACGTTTTCTCTTGCTAATCATTCTTCACCTAAGAAAATAGTGTATTAATTGTTTTCAAATGAACCTATAACATTTTCCGTTTGACCAAATTTCTTTTGTAAATTGTAAATGTAGAAGCCTAAGGCAAACAAAACAAAAGAAATATTTTGCGCTTACACTTTGCAGATATTTTTCTAATGTGGATGTGTTAGATACTTTATATAGTGATTGCGTACTTTTGTGCACTAGTTAACATTTTCATAATCAGAAACAAATCAGCTGCAAAACTGTGGGTTAAAAAAATGTCTATAACTTTATTCATTCAAACACTAGCATCTCTTGAGATTTGAGTTGATATTAAATCGTCTTAGAGATATTCATTCCCAGGGCCGGCTTAACTAGGGGGCAAGGGGGCGATCTCCTAGGTGTGTTATGGTTAAAATGGTTTATGGTTAAGAGACTTAGAGTTAATTATGAGTTATCAGTTCTTTGTGTTGTTTTGCAATAATGTAATAAACTAAGCACATTTGTTCTCTTATAATACACGTCAAACTTTGGTATCAAATTAGTCTTGATTCCGAAAGAAAAACGACAAAAGTCAATTTTTACTTTTTAAACAACATTCGTTGTCGTTTCATTCTGTCTTCATCTTCAAATTTTTCTTATCATGAATCAAAACTCTTCTTTGGATAATAATTCAAAATAAAAAAAATGGCAAGGCCTCATGTTATGGTTATACCTTACCCAGCACAAGGTCATGTTCTTCCTCTAATGAGCTTCTCACGTTACCTTGCGCAACAAGGAATCCAAATAACATTCATAAACACCGAGTTTAACCATAATCGCATCATCAATTCCTTATCCAAACCATCCCATGATGATTATGTCGTGAATCAGATCAAGCTTGTTTCGATCCCCGACGGTTTAGAGGATTCACCAGAAGAGAGGAACATTCCTGGGAAGTTGTCGGAATCGGTTTTGCGTTTTATGCCGATCAAAGTAGAGGAATTGATCGAGAGGATGATCTCGGAAACTAGCGGTGGCTGCGGCGGTGCGGTCATTAGCTGCGTTGTGGTGGATCAGAGCCTGGGATGGGCAATTGAAGTTGCGGCTAAGTTTGGGATCAGACGAGCCGCGTTTTGTCCTGCCGCGGCTGCGTCTATGGTTCTTGGATTTAGTATTCAGAAACTAGTCGACGATGGTCTCATTGATTGTGATGGTACGTAAGATCAGCCTATTCAATCCGGTTTCGGCTTACCTTAAGTTTAGGTTTCTTTGTTTTAGTAGCCAATGAGATTCTCAAATGTGATAATAGATTTGTTAGGTTAATTAATTTTGATTTTAACTTTATTTTAAGTTGTAGCTACTAGCTATCGTTTCTATCTGTAGGGACTCCGAGGGTAAATAAGACAATTCAACTATCTCCGGGAATGCCAGAGATGGAAACAGACAAGTTTGTGTGGGTTTGTCTGAAGAACAAAGATTCACAGAGGAACATATTCCAACTTATGCTTCAAAACAATAAGTCAATCGAGTCAACGGAGTGGTTGTTATGTAACTCCGTGTACGAACTAGAAACGGCAGCGTTTCGAATGGGAGGCCCAAAAATATTACCAATTGGTCCCATTCATCATAGTCTTGAACAGGAGTTACTGGGAAGCTTTTTACCTCAGGACCGGGATTGTCTAGATTGGTTGGACCGGCAGATTCCTGGTTCGGTGATATATGTTGCCTTCGGGAGCTTTGGGTTTATGGGCAAGGCTCAATTAGAAGAACTAGCAATTGGTCTAGAGCTAACCAAGAGGTAAGGAATTGGAAATAACCGGGTTTGTGGTTCCGTTTTACTCTATTAAACCTATGTGTGTCTATTATTTGATCTAATACATTTACATGTCGATTCAATAGGCCGGTCTTGTGGGTCACCAGCTCCGGTGATCAACCACCAATCAAAGTCGGGTCGGATCGGATCAGAGTGGTGAGATGGGCTCCACAACGTGAGGTCCTTTCGTATCGGGCCATTGGATGTTTCGTGAGCCATTGCGGATGGAATTCAACTTTGGAAGGAGCCGAAAATGGAATACCATTTTTATGCATCCCTTATTTTGCAGACCAATTTATCAACAAAGCATATATATGCGATGTGTGGAAGATTGGGTTAGGGTTTGATCTAGACGAACGAGGAGTGATTCCGAGGTTAGAGGTGAAGAAGAAGATCGATGAGGTCATGAGAGACGATGGAGAGTATAAAAAGCGAGCTATCAAGGTTAAAGACATTGTAATGAAAAGTGTTGCAAAAGATGGCATTTCTTATGAGAATCTTAACAAATTTGTCAACTGGATTAAATCAGAAGTGAATTAATAAAGTTTTAAAATTTTCCAACTTTGATTTGACACGTGTCGCGATTAGTTAAATTATCAACTTTGAAACATTCAGTTTTATATAATAAGATTTCCTTATTTTAAACTGAAATATATAATTGGAAATTTATTTAACACATGTCAAAATCTAATCGATTAATTTAACACGTGTCGCGATCATACGAGTTACTAACTTTGAAACATTATGCTTTATATTTGAAACATTATGTTTTATATAATTAGATGTGTGTCCTATGTACACTGAATAAAATATGAGATTCAATATAACTTCTTCCAATTCCTAAACTCTAATCACATTATCATG
>PKML01043599.1:6219-46705 GCA_002933935.1 Eutrema yunnanense | reverse complement strand
CTATATATATATAATAAGCCATACTTCAAACCAAATCATGTGCTTCTTGTTTTCTTCAACCAAATCATGTGCTTTCAGTCAAGCTACAAGCTTCTTAAGTTCATTACTCTTTCAAAGCAATAGACTTCTTAATAATAATAAAAAAGTGTCTTCTTCTCGTCATCACCGAAGAAGATCTCCATAACAATGCAAACATATCGTAGAACTCCTTGTGAATACCAGACTACTTTGCTTCAATCCTACTTGTTACGGCGAGCTCGGAGCCGCTCCCATGTCTTAAATGTATAGAAAACGGGTCCGAAATGATATTTGTTCCTGCATGCACATGCAGACGTGGAGGAGGAAGTCCTCTCATGTTGGTTATCAGATCTTGCAACTTATATTGTCGGCAGTGTCAAAAGTTTCAGGTAATTCTTATCGTTGTTTCTGCAACTGTCGCCAATCTCTAAATACCAGCTGACAAGTGTCAATATCACTAATATTGTCAATTAGTAATATCTAATCGAAGCTAATAATCAGATCAAAAGAACACCGATTGGCTATTTTACACTTTGATCTTGAAAATCTCATCTGCTTGGTTCCTGAGTTTTAGGAGTTTTTTCCAAATCCAAAATTCAATTATAGTGTCCCAAAGTCTTAGGAGTTTTCTCTTGTTAATCATTCTTCACCTACGAAAATAGTCTTTTAGTTGTTTTCAAATGAACCTACAACATTTTCCGTTTAACCAAATTTCTTTTGTAAATTGTAAATGTAGAAGTCAAAGGCAAACAAAACAAAAAAATGTCTATAACTTTATTCATTCAAACACTAGCATCTCTTGAGATTTGAGTTGATATTAAATCGTCTTAGAGATATCCATTCCATAAGCTATTGTAAAAAAACTAAAAATGTTAACTTCTGTAGTATCCAGTATCCACGTCACTTCCTTCAAATTTGATGCCAATTGTAGTATCTAGAAAACATATTTTTTTTCTTTCTAGAATCTAGTGTTTCGTGATACACTTGCGAGTTATTTTTTTGTTAATTGATACACTTGCTGCGAGTTACGAGCTATGTTTATTTCGTAGATAGAAAACACACGATTTTTGATATTCTTTATAATTTGGTAATAATCCGATATTGATACCTTACGGTTACGGGAAACAACAAAATCATTTTTTTCCCCGGATCTCTATTCTCACACACACAAAATCTATAAACATAAATACAAACTTCGAGTGGTGTGTACTAGGATTACGTCACACACACTCATGTGAGTCTCCTTCTCGTTGGGTTAGAAGGTTTGCCTTTCCCGACAAAATTCAAAACTGACACATGTGGGGTCTAGTCACACTCTTTTAACTTCCCATCACATTTTAGTACATTACATCATCGTAATCTAATCCAACAGTCAACCTTTCGCCACGTCATCTTCACACACACGTGTACGGTTCTTAATCCTCCTAAGCTCTCCAACGATCTCCTTAGCGTCCGGACGATCATCCTTATCCACCGCAACGCATCGGAACGCCAGCTCAGCAACCGCCGCAACACCACCGTCGTCGTCAGCCGCAAGCAACGGATCAACCACCTGATCAATAAGACCCATTTGGAGCTTGGAAACGAATAAATCAGCCAAAGCCATATCTCTCTTCTCACGCCGTTGGTCAACCGCTTTCATCCCCGTCATCAGCTCCATCAAAACGACACCGTAACTGTACACGTCACTCTTCTCCGTTAACCGGAAAGACCGGTGATATTCCGGATCCAAATACCCAGGCGTACCTTGTGGGCCCGTGCAAACGTAATCAGACGAAGACGCTGAAGTCGCCGTCGTCTCCGAGAACACCAAGAGCCTAGAGAGACCAAAGTCTCCGACTTTGATTCTCATGTCTTTCTCAACGAAAATATTCGACGAAGTTATGTCTCTGTGCACAACCGGTGGAGCAATAGAAAAGTGTAGATACTCCATAGCTAAAGCCGTCTGTAAAGCGATATCTAGCCGGACTCGCCACGTCATCGTCGATTTCCGGCCGTGGAGATGATCGGCGAGAGTGCCGTTGGTGACGTAATCGTGAACAAGAAGAAGCCCTCTCGGGTCAGAGCAATAGCCATGGAGCTTGACGAGGTTCGGGTGGTTGATTGAAGAGAGGATTAAGATCTCGTTGCAGAACGATTTCATTGAGAAGGCTTTGCAGTGCTCGGTAGCTGCGGCGGTGGCACCGTGGTGATGGTGGAGAAATTTGACGGCGAGGAGTTGTCCGTCGCTGAGCTGGCCTAAGTAGACGGAGCCGAATCCTCCGTCGCCAATTTTGCGTTTTTGGTCGAATTTGTTGGTGGCGGATTCGAGCTCTTCGAAGGTGAAGACCGGAGGGAGGAGAGCGGCGGAGCGGTGACGGCGGAGGAAAATAGCAGCCGGATCTTCTTCGTTGACTGAAGTCAAGAAACTCGCTCTCCGTGATCGGAAAATCGCTACGGCGACGGAGACAGCAAGCAAAAGACATGTCAAAGCGAAGATGAGAGATAACACTGCGACGTTATTGATTTGTTTCTCTCTTTGCGTTCCTGATTCGGATCTGGATTTGGGGAAACAGAGGAAGTCTTGATCCGGGTGGGTCGAATTGAACCCGCAAACTCCATTCTTGACCCGACAATCTCTGCATTTAGCAAAGTAAGGGTCTTGAGATTCGTCCCATTCGACTTCGAATCCGAATCTGGTGAAGAAGTCTTGGAGAAAGCTTAAGAGATCTCCTTGGCAGCCTTGCTCCGATAACGACACGTGGATTGATTCGCAACCGTGGAGGATCCGACCCGGATTCTTCAAGAGTTTGCAGTCCCAGGGACAACGACTACAGTTTGGGAGAATGAGAGGAGAGCAAGGACGGAGAAGAGAGAGACGAGAGCAGGAAGAGTCAGAGACTCTGAAAGGAGAACCGGTTAGGTCGATGAACCGGTTAGGCGAGGAGGAGAACCGGAGAGAAGAGCAGTTGTTCCGGTTAGAGTCTAATTGTGGCGGAGAGATGGGAGAGAGGAAGAGAGATGAGGATAGTGAGTCGTAACGGAGGAGAGAGAAAGTGAGGTTTTTGATTGAGATGGTGGCGCGTGGAGAGGAGCATTGGATCTGGAAGTTTGGGTGGCCACATCCCGGAGAAGTGGAGAATGGAAACGGCGGAGAGGAATTAAACGGAGGGCAATGAAAGGAAGAAGAAGAAGAAGAGCATGAAGCTGAAGTTTTAACAATGGTGAAAACAAAGATGAGTAGTGAAAAGCACCGCCGCGAAGAAGACGGTGGTTGAGACATGTAAAAGGAGAAAGAGGAAGAGATCTGAATCTGGTGATCTGAATCTGGTGACTGGAGTTTTCGAAGTGGATTGTGTGTTGTGAGGCAGAGGAAGAAGAAGAAGAGGCACGTGAAAGTTTAAGAACTCCTATCGGAAACTGAAGAGTTTCTCTCTAACTTTTTAGTTCCATTTTCTATTTTTTTATATACTCCATATATGAATATCTTAATACTTTTTTGTTTATTTTAATTTTTGTTTCGTTTCTTTCTATGCAATGAAAGTCGAATTCAAAATATTTTGCAAATTTCTCTTCATTGTTTTCTCAAACTAAGCCAAATGATCTTTTTATTCAGAAAGTATATGAATGAGAGTAAAGAACAAATGGGACAATGAGAGTACAGGAGCGAAAAGAGAAAGTCAAAAGGGACAACAGACATTCTAGACAAATGTAAAATTAGTTCAGATTATAGTGGATGCTTTTTATTTAGTTTTTTGTCAATAATAAAAGTTGAAGCTTATTATATCAGTCTTTTGAATTATTGCTGGAGATTATATAAGGAACTCATACTTTCAACTGCTTTATATAGGCTGCAACGGGTTGACATAATAGAAAAATAAAAATGAGTTGAATTATTGATTCCATTGTTTTACATTAAAACCTTACAATTTGAGCCAAAATTGCATTACTATAAAAATTAATAGGACTCACATAATGAGTTGATTACATTGAAATTTGTTACCCCTCAAAATAGGTGAGTAACAATGGAGGAATAAACTTTATTTTTTTTTAAAAAAATAATTTTTTAATTAAAATAAATATTAGGTGATTTTTTATTTTTTGCAAAGAAAATCTTGGAAATCTTGGAAATAAATTAATTTTTTGAAATAAATTAATTTTTTGTTCAGAAAATCTTGGAAATAAACAATACAATCAATATTTTTATTTTTTAAATAAATTAATAGATATTTAGTTACACAAAATCAGCTCAATTTTTTATATCTAAAGATTTTATTTTCAAAATTTGAAGTTGGAACTTATATGAGGATTGTTCGTGATCAAATTGATGAACATATATGGTCTGCAAGTCGTCGTGGTTCTCGTCATCAACGTTAAAATTTATTTTTAAAAATATTTTTTTTTACTAATTGCAATAAAGAATTTATCTTCTAATAACAATTATTTTTAACTTTAATTTATTTTAAATATATTATCATAATTATTAAGTTTTAATGTCAAATTATATAACTTTTAGGATATTATTAAATATATCTTTAATATTAAATTTTATATTCCTCTGTATTCCTTTAAATAGTTACTATTTATCTTAACTATTTATTTCTCTGCAACTTATTCATTTCATTTAACTTATTCAACTCAATAGTATTATTCCGCTCATTTTTATTCCACTCATCATGATTCAACTTATTTCTTTCGTTGACAACCAATTACAGCCATAGAAATGGGGGACGAAGATTAACGACAATAACTACAAATACTGAGAATTTTCTTTTGGTAACCCAACAATTTCAAACCATTTTTTATAATCGTAATGTTTGACAATTAATGTCGTTATATATGTTTTAACTTTTAACTATGTTTGTCAGATCTGTTTCGCTAGATATTTTCGGTGAAATCCGCGGATATCCATCCGTTGGACTTGCCTTAATTTGGCGGGTCTTGCTTATGATCGAAATCCTTGTTTAAAAAATTGGTTGTTTAGTCGTCTAGGCGGCTGCTTAAACGTTATTCGGTGGAGAGCTGCGGTAATTTACGGCAGTTCGAATAGCTTAAGCGGATTTCTGATTTTATACCACCTAAGTTGTCGGTTAATTTTTGTCTAAACCGATTAATTCCGCATATGCAGCCGCTTAGTCCGGGTTTTAAAAAAAAAAAAAAATAGTTGGGTCTAAAATTTGATGAGTCCAACTTATGTTTATAATTTTAATGAAAATCACAATTTATTGAACATAATATTTGTTTTCATGTATTTTATGCAATCATGAACACAATATAAATTATAATGATAAACATGTTAAAAAAACATTAAAACTTTAAAAACTAGTCACCGATTAATCTCCGATTTTTTGTTAGGTGCTATGTCCACTTCGACCACCTGACTAGCACCTTCCAAAATTTTGAACATGGATTGTAATACATTAATGAAGAAACTGTGACTGATTTGTTCACATCTTAGTTTTGTCCTTGCAACATAAAGATTGCATCACAAATCTAAGGCGCAATGATACAGCCGTTGATTTGGAGCCTTTCCGTTCATGATTAATAAAAAAGGGGCAATTAATGCGATGCGATGCGACCAAATAAAGCTGACCTTTTTTGGGTGTCTCTCTCTTTAATAATGTTTGTGTGATTATGTTTCTCCTTCAATCATGAACCCCTTTGAAATTTAAAAATTGTACAGTTAAAAACAATAGCCAAAAACTCGTACTAATGGGCCTGTGTATTTCAATCCAAACTTAACAAACTATAATAGTTTTTATTGGATCCATTTAATTGGGCTACTTGAGATCTTCAATCCAAAAAAAAAAAAAAAAACCAATATATGCAGTAAAACCTCTATAAATTAATATACAATAAAAAAATAAATTTTGCCAATTTCGAATTTGACCAATGTAAAAATTAAGAAAATTTGACAGGATAATAAAATAATAATATTTTTAAAAACTCATATCTAAATCTATAGTCCCAATAATAATATAAATTAATAATTATAGAAATGTATGCATATATAAGTAAGAAAATATACTAAATATGTTTAATGTGTTGTCTGTTGTTATTTAAATTTAAAATCTCATTGAAGATCATCTCTTTACTTATTACATTGCTTTTTCATCTGCATCTAAAATTTGTGAAAAAATTAGCCGTGATAATTAATTTTTATATGCATAACTGTAAAAAAATGTATTGTATTATTATTGTCTTCAATTTCATCATCAAAAATAAAGATATTAGCCACAATTTCTTATAAAAATTGAATTTGTGAACATGTATATTTTTACATGGATAAGGTAATATGCTATTAACAACTATTCTATTGCAGTTTTTAAGATTATTAATCAGAATTTTAAGTTCGTGTATGTTAATTTCATAAACAGATTCGTTTTGATTTTTAAATATAACATCATTTGAAAGAAAAGTTTAAAAAATTACGGACGAAAACAATTTCTCTCTATAAATTAATCGATTATGTAATATCTTTATAAATTAATAATTTTTTTAAATCCCGAGATAGATGTTTTACGGTATATCATTCAAGAAACACATAGAACATCAATGTAGTGGCCCAAACAAAATGGCAGCACGTCTAGACACTAACTACCCAAGTTTAAAAGCTTATGAAATAGTATATCAGATCTTAGATTTCTTTTGGAAGTATCATTAAAAAGACAGACTATAATTGGAAAAGTCATTGTATTTTCTTTCATATCTTAGTCTTAAGTTAAGCCAGTGTGTTTTAAGTTAATTGATTAATCTATAGGAGATATTACGCGATTATTTATACGAAAACATTTAGTTATTATGTAGACATAACAAACCTATTATTTACCTCCCAAAGCCTAGTAAAAATATTTTATCTTTAATATTAAATTACAAAAGTTATAAGATAGTTACAATTTTATGCATCAATCACGTCATTTTTTTTATTAAAATACTTTTCAACTATTGTTTTTTTTAAATGAATCTATTACATAAAAATCACAAATATTTTTATTTTATACCATCTTAAGAACAATATTAGTAAGAACGGAAATGTTTCCATAAGTTGTTAAATTTTGTGGATAAGTTTATTGTGTAGAACTGAATACAACAAAATCTATATTAAAAACAAAATTACTCACAATTTTACGTTGTGCTACAATTTATGGAGCTATTAAATTTTAAGATGTAATATGTAAACCCAAATTTTATATTACTTATATAAATTCAGTACCTCCCGACAGTTTTAGGTATTTAGGAAAAAAAAAAAAATGTAAACCCAAATTTTAGTACAAAAATTAAAAGAGAGTGAGTTGACATTTGATGATATAAAAATGTACCTTGATGAGTAACATCTGGACCTGGTCAAAAACAGCCTGGAAATTCAATTGACAAATTCATCCTATATTAGAATAATAATTTAATTCAAGAAACTCGTAATCTACTAACAATCTACGCGCAAAGCATTTGATTTTATGAAATGGTAATACTTGGAAAACAAATAATAAGAAAAGTGCGTATAAATGGAGTAATCATACGACCATAATATAAAAAAAATTCTCGCCGTGTCTTCAACGAGGAAAGAAAAAATGGAGCTATTCACCAAAAGTTCCGCCGTTAGATTACGGAGCTTTCACGAGAAATACCTCTTCGCCGTTGACGACGAAAAAGCCGTCCGTCAAAGCTCTGACGGGACGTCACGGCAATCGGTATGGACGGTGGAGATGGTGCCACGTAAGCCCAACTTCATCCGTCTCAAGAGCTGTTACGGCAAGTATTTAACGGCGAGCGAATCTACGTTTCTTCTTGGTATGACCGGCGAGCGAAGAGTCATCCAAACGCCGCCGTTTCGTCAGGCGGAGCACGAGAGCGACTGGGAGCCGATCAGAGACGAATTGCCGGTCAAACTCATGTCGTGGAACGGGAAATATTTGCGCGGGAACGGTGGATCGCCGCCGTGGAAAAACACCGTCACGCACGACCGTGAGCCGTACACGTCAGCGACGAAGAAATGGATCTTGTGGACCGTGGAGGCCGTTGAGAATCCGGAGAAGGTGTCGTTCGCTGATCGTTTTTCGTCGCCGGCTTCGAGTTTTAATTCTTCTTTCTCCGACGAGTCAACTCACGAGTCACCGGTTAGAAAGTTACCGACTTTCGGATCTTCCGAATCTATCGGGTCGGATCCTGCGTCACTGGCATCGGTTTCTTCTTCGAAGCTTATGTTTACTCCGTCAATGTCGGGGACAATGTCCCCGAAACCAACCGAGGTTCGTCAATTCTCAATTTACAAATTCACAAATATGAAATCAAGAACTTGATTAAGAATTACGAAATTGATTTTGGAACAGAGGAAAAATTCGAAGAAAGTTGTATCAGCGATTGAAATCTTTCGCGATGCGAAATCGGTGCGTTTACGTAGCAGCGCACACGAGAAGTATCTAATTGCAGATGATGATGAAGAGAGTGTGATAATGGGCCGAAACGGGTCAGCGAAAGAGGCCCGATGGAGAGTTGAATTGGTACCCGGATCCGAAAAGGCGATCCGGTTAAAGAGCTGCCACGGTGGATACCTGACGGCGTCGAACGAGCGGTTGCTGCTGGGAGCGACGGGGCATAAGGTGGTGCAGTCGAGGAAGATTCGAACCGGTGAACCGGCGGGAGAGTGGGAACCGGTTCAAGAAGGGTTAAACTTAAAGGTGAAGCTGAGGAGCAGAAACGGCGGGAATTATTTGAGAGCCAATGGGGGAGTGCCACCTTGGAGGAATTCGGTTACGCATGATTCGCCGAACCGGAGTGTTACGCAGAGTTGGGTGGTTTGGGATGTTGATGTGGTCGAGATTATGGAACGTTCCCATGCGACCGGTTAATAATCAATGGCCTTTCAATTCGTCTAAAGTTTAAACGTTTAACCAAAACAACGAAAACCGTCTCAAGTTTTCGCACTAATCCAGTTTGTTCTTTTTTTGTTTTGAACATTCAAATCCAGTTTGTTCGAAACATCTAAATTTAAAATTTCCTTTATGTTGATTTTATTTAAATTGGAATGCGTTGGAATTTTGTCCAGATTTAGGGGTTCTCGATTCATTTCATAACTAGTGGAATATATTTCGCTAGTGTTCTTGTTTTTTCTCATTCGTTTTGTTTAAGTGGTTCGGTTATGTAATTTTGTTTCTCTGTGTTTCCCTCTTTTGAACTATTTTAGCTTCGGGAATGTATTTGTTATCCGTTGGATTTTGTCTTTAGAGATTTCAAATTTTTCGGCTTTTGTAATCTTTTTCATGTTTCAATAATATAATTTTAGATGAAAACAAATGTTTGCTGTAAGATAACTCTACACCGCCTGCACGTAGCTAACGGAATGTTTTTTTTAGAAAGTGAGGATTTGGAAGGGTTTGAGTTTTAATAAATGTTTTCTATGATTTGAACGAATTAATTACATAAGTTGTTATGATTTATTACTAAAATTCTATGAAATCTCATCTAAAACCATGAAATTTTAATTTTATATTTTTAACTAAAAAATTCCACCAAAACATATTAAAATCACAAAAACCTAAAATCTACTGGTTAACATATTTCTAATAACAATTGATTTGAAAGTTCATTTTCAAATCACTAGTTCAATAACATGAGATTTTAAAAGACTTTTTAAAATTCATATTTGAATAACATAAGATTTGTGATTTTAATACAAATCACTCCAAATCCTAGATTGACTACACCCTCCTTTATGTTAAAACAACGATTTCCTTTTAGGTTTTTTTTTGTTTTTGATAAAGGGTTTACGATTTTTTTTATAGTTTTTTTTTATGTTAGTTTACCGGTCACCAAGTTTGATATATTCAATAGGGTGTGATTTAAAATGGTTGAAAAACTGCAAGAGCTATGCCGATAAGAATATGTCAACGGGATAGATGATTTAAAATTTTCACATTCAAATTTAAAATTAAAGCCATAACCATAGTCTCAACCAATCAGTCTATAAATCTCTAAATTAGCCAAACACATCGTTTTAGTTATTAATTAAATTAAAACAATGTCGTTTAGTTGTGATTAGCAAAATTATAATATTGAAGTTTTTAGTGAGTTTATGCAAGTTATACTTTTAGATAGGTTATTTTAGTTTGTTCCAAACGGTTTTGTTTAAGGTTTACCGTATGTGGCATTCTAGTTATCAAGTACTAGTGGATTGATAAACGCTGATCCAATCAATGTCTTGGTGTAGATTTTGGTTCATTTCTTTTAATCTGTTTAAGAATTTGCATAACATGTTGTTTTTTTCTTGGTGTTTATTACTTATTAAATCTAATCAAAACAAAAAAAAAATCATTTTTGTAGAGGGTAGGTAAATAATTTTGAAACATCCGATTCGGTTTCCTAATGCATTTTCTTCATTAGCTTTTGGACCGATGCCTGATGGACCACTTAAAATTGAAAACAAAACCAAAACAATAAGACTCAAAGCAGATCAGATCAGATATATATTAAAGCGGATTGGGCACAAAACCAGTTTGCCCGGCCCATGACAACAACCCTATACGTAAATAAGAGTAACGTATCACAGACACGAGAAAAGTCGTTTCAAAAAGTTGGTATAAAGACTATTAGTTACGATATCTTTGTCATGCATGGCTTAAGAGTTAAGCCTTTAGGAGAGTCCCACACTCGTCAATCTCATCTCTTGCAGTTTCTTACGGGCAATACATATACATATACACTCGTCAATACCCATATATATTGCCTATATTTTAATAACACGGTGCATTTAAAATATTATTTTTATTTTTAGAACTTTCACTATTTATTTCCATTTCATTTCAATCTGGATTACTATTTTTGTAAAGATACAACAACGATTTAATACAAACAAGTAGACTACAAAGTCCAAATTAATTTTCACTACATTAAATTTAGATTGTCGCAAATATATTGTGATAAGATGCCTTTGTCGGAAAAAAAAATTGTGATAGGATACTTAATCGATACTCTTTTCACTCGGTTACAAGCTAAAACAGGAAAAGAGGGAAAACACACGTAAAAGGATAATATCGAATTATTATAGATAAATATATATGAAAATATATATTATAGATACTAGTTTTAGATTCAGTTTCATCGTAGGAAAATATTTATAAACGTCGCAGATTTTTTGTTTTTTTGGCTGATATGAGAACTTAATTGATACTCTTTTCACTCGTTTAAGGGCATCTCCAACCCTACCCCATTTTTTTACTCCAAATGTCATTTTACAATAAAATCATCTCTAACCCTACTCCATTTTTGACTGCAAAATGGGGGAATGCCATTTTTTCCTCCAAATATGGAGTAACTCCATTTTCAATTCTAAAATGGAGTTGAACTTTTTTATTTATAATTTAGTCCTTCATATTTTATATTTTTTTTAAACTGTACGTTAACGACATCGTGAGCCCAATTTGCCCAGTAGTGCTAGGTCATGTGTCCACATCACTTAAGTTTTTGCTTATACGAACTTAATACTCGCTGTTTCTAATTGTTAGATCCTTAGTTATTTACTTTAAATAATTAAAATAATAAGGGTGATTTTTTAAAAAAAATAACAATAACTATACTTAAGAAATATAAAACATCTAATTTTTTTAAACAATTTTTTTTCTAAAACATCTATTATTAAAAAATAGAGGGAGTATTCAATAGAAGAATCTTATTTACACAATTTAGTTTTATCAAACAGAGGGAATATTCAAATGGTGATATTTAAATTAAAATGTGCTTTGTTTTGTTATTTTTTATGATATTGTAATGGTTAAATTTAAATAATATCACAATTTGTGCAAGTTTTGAAAGAAAAAAAATAATGAGTTAATTTGTAAATTTTATAGATAAAGTGTATTTTTAGCAATTAATAATAAAATTGAAAATGAAGAATATATTAAAAATATTTTTTTTGGAATAAAAAATGAAAAAATACATTGCAGAGAAATCCAACTCCATTTTGGAGATAAAATTGAAAGAATACATCGGAGATGCTGACGTAAAAGGATAACAACATCGAATTATTATAGATATACAAATATGCTGACGTGGAAACCAAATATATATGGTAAAACACGTCAATTAATCACAACTTTACCATGCCTAGTGGCTAGAATCATTTCATCACATGGGACATGACTATTCATTATTCAATCATAGATCCAAAATTATCGGTTGTAAAAGGTCCACGTCACTGCGCGCCGCTTTGGACTTAGTCCACTAATAAATACTCCAAACATCTATGACGTGGTAATACTCCAAATACTCCAAACATCTATGAGTACCAAACACCAAACATCACAATTATTTCACATATTCGTCTTCTAAAAAAAAAGCTTCTCAACTCTTAAGCTTCGACAAGAAGGAAGTAGTAATAACATAGCTAGTATCAGCAATGGAGTTTTTCCATAAAGCTAAAGCCGTTAGGATGCGTAACGTCCATGAGAAGTATCTGATGGCGGACGAGGACGAAGAGACGGTGACTCAAGACAGGAATGGTTCCGACAAGAGGGCTCGTTGGACCGTCGAGCCGGTTCGAGGTTCCTTTGAGGTGATCCGTTTGAGGAGTTGCTACGGTAGTTATCTCACCGCTTCGAATGAGCGGTTCTTGCTTGGTGCCACGGGGCGTAAAGTGGTTCTGTCGAAACCGAGTCGGCTCGACTCGTCCGTCGAGTGGGAACCGGTGAGAGAAGGATCGAAAATGAAGCTCAAGACGAGATACGGCAACTTCCTCCGAGCCAATGGTGGACTTCCTCCGTGGCGTAACTCCGTCACTCATGACTCTGCTCATACTTCGGACTCGTTCTTGTGGGATGTTGATCTCGTCGAGATCTTGGTCGAAACGACCATTCCGNCTCTATTTTTAACCGAATTTTGTATTTGTTTTTATTGATTAAATGATATATTTTGCCAGCTTTTGTTAGAAGTTTTTAATTATTATTTAGTGCCATGTTTCTATAAATGTAATTTCTAGGTTTTTAATATCATGTATCATAATTATAATGTGAATTACTTTAGTGGTGAAAAACTGATTAAAAAAAAATTGTTATCATACCAGTTTGTTTTTGTGAAATAAACAGATAGATA
Organism: Eutrema yunnanense; assembly: GCA_002933935.1. Classification (NCBI taxonomy): domain Eukaryota; kingdom Viridiplantae; phylum Streptophyta; class Magnoliopsida; order Brassicales; family Brassicaceae; genus Eutrema; species Eutrema yunnanense. Next base: position 33,628 of record PKML01043599.1, on the reverse strand, counting down.
AATATTTTGGGCATGAAGGATGGATGGGTCTAAGAAGGATAAATTAAACATGTAAGATACACAGATACTTGGTTTTTATTTGTGATAATATTAGGTATAATAAGATTAGTCATTGTTGTATGTATAATATTGAACTTTCTTTGAAGTTCTTTTCACTTGACATTTTTCCTTGCAAATGCTTAATAGACATACATATGGGCTCACCAGCTGCTAATACAATTAAGCAATCATAAGTATCAAAACAGAAAACGCACACATGATCGGTTTAAAAGACATTGACAAGCAATCTCTTCTGAACTAATTTGGCTAGTTACTTAGATTTTTGAAGAAGTTACACCCATGAATCTTCTTCCTTATTTTTGTTATAAACATCCGGCCAAAGGAACTTATTAGGTTTCCTACGTGATCCTTTGTAACTTAATTCACTCTCATTCAACACAACACACCTTTTTGTGTACCTAACTTGGACAATTGCTCCTTTCCCCTTCAAACTTACTTTTCTGGATGGCTAGATTGCCTTCTTTAGTTAAACAACTGGTTGATTTGACATATGCAATGCCAGTAGCAATCTTCAATTTAAAAGGCATGAAGAGAGAATAGAAAACATATCTTTATGGTTTATATAAGATGTTACTAACAGAAATAAACTTTTAGAGTACATAATTAATTTTTTGGACCCACCATCGCAATTTCTCTGCAGAAGAAACACAAATCAATAGCTTAGACGATAAAATGTCTAAGAACTTGTTCTTTTCACTTTCAAAAATAGATTCAAACACCGGAAAAACAAAAGGTGCATGAAATTTATCTTGGATCTATTTAATGATGGGACAAGAAGGTTGAGCAGTGTCTTTAGATTTTAGATTTTAGATTTTTCAAACATTAATTAATTAATGATTTTCATGGCACAACCATAGAACTCCGTTTAAAAGAAGTTTGCCTTTAAGTGAAATTATGTTTCCCTCAGAATCCAAGCCAACTAAAAGTTGAGAGATTTGGAATGTTCTTACAGTTTTTAACATAGAAGCTTCTCTTTGCTCTGGCCAAGTCACTGTTTTCTTTTTCACGGAGTACTGTTTCTTCTGCGTAAACATCAAACTCAATTTTCCTGAAATAAAATTAGTTTGCTGATGTAAACTGCTGCTGCTTCTAATGAAAGGAAGGGCATCTGAGTATACCATAAAGAAGGTTTGTTGTAAAAGCATCAGGCTTCAACATAAGTAAGAAACCATTGGATGCCAAAAATAATGAAAAGCATTCCACCAGAAAGAGCAACCTACAACAACATTAGACGACCCGATCGAGATGTAAATTTTGATTAGTCCTTATCTCAAATGTAGAAAGGGGTAATGAGAGATATTTACTATTCGTTCGGATATCTGAGACGCTAAGCTCATTCCTCCAATCACAGCAGCAGTGGTGCACAATAGTTGTGCCCTGCGTAGGCAACAAATTCGTCAGCAACACTGAATCAAACATATAATTTCGACGATTGTAGCGGTTTTACATTGAAACTTACACAACTCTGCTAAGGACCATCCCGAGGGGGTTTTCATCCGCGGCTAAACCAATTGTCGCAAGCTATACAAAAGAGTTATGGTGATTGGTGAGCATGTGAAGCATTTATATTGAATCAATCAAGTAAGTGAGAGCTACCTGACTCTTGTCACCAAATTCACCAAAGAAATTTATCGAAAAATGCCTGCAAAAAGAGAGAAGAAATAATAAGAAACTAAAGTATATTTTTTTGTGAGCAAATTCTGAAAGAATATTTTATTTACCTTGAGAAAATTGGGAGAAAATAACAAGGAACTGCCTTTTCTGCTTTTGTTTTCATCTTCAATCTACAATAATAATATACAACAATTTTTTTTTTGTGAAAACATAGCACATGCAATTCCCACACGCAATCCGTGATCATGTTGTTTTAGTTCCATACCTTACTGTGCTATCTTTTGTAGTTTGCCATTAGCTTTCAATTCAGAATCCTATGACAAAACACAAGATAGTACGAAACGTGAAAACGAGTCGTGCAAGAAGAAAAAACAAACCAGCTCTGCTTTGACTTCAGCCAATTCTTCCGAACCCCTCCCAACAAAGTAAAATCAGATAATCTGAATTTCTTGGATGTAAATATTCATCCTCATGACATCAAAACTTGATGAGGAATTATTACCCTACCCCTTCTTTAAAACCGTCCCACAAAGAACAACAATGTTGTTATGTGATGGGTCCATTTGCGAGAGATCTGAAGAAAGGATCTCAATAGAAAAGAAGAGCAATTTTATCTTCACTCAACTTTCAAAAGTAAAATCAGATAATCCCTCGTTGGATGATACATGGTAACCCAAAAAAGTTATTGGACTTGATTTGTTTAAGTTAATGAAATTAAAGCTTATGTGTACAAATTTAATCTGAGTTGTATTAGTTAAAATATTTTGATTGGTTCAATATTTTTATGAGTTGTCAACACTAAAATCTATGAAAAAGCTGATGTGTCAAGTGCTGGAGAGACTCAAGTGTTTTTATTGTATTGATTAAATGTTTTTTATTAAGTATTTAAGTGCCCAAGCATAAATGCGCAAGTCTTCACCAACTCTTCTACTAATTTGTTCCTTTTTTTCTTTTGATATTACTAAATTGTTTTTCTACTAAAGTGTTCTTGATGAAAAAGCTTGTTTACCTAATCATCATCAAAACAAAAGAGAACCTTTTTTTTCTGGACAACAAATTCATTAAAGGGCCCAATGGGTTTTTAACTGAATACATCCGACGCAAGATCGTCAGTATTGTTAAAAGTAGGGTGGGTATTTTAACCGAACTGAACTCAAACCAGCCCAAACTAAACCATAGTTAATACCCAACCATTTGGTTGAAGTTTTTTCCAATCCGAACGGTTCGGTTCGGTTCGGTTAACCGAACCGATAAACCAATGTGTTTTTGTTAATTAGTTAATTAATAATATTAAAAATAATAACACATATGGTGATAGTTTTATATTAATGCTATAAGCCTATAATGACTCATATAAGAGATGAATAAACATTGACTTGTATAATTAACTTATATTTAAGTTATTGGTTTGTTGTTGATTTATTTTAGTGGCATAGGAGAGACGAAACCATGAATTTTTTCATTTTTTTGTTATTTTGATTAATTAGAATAATTTCAGTTTAGTTTTAAAATTTTAGGGAATAGTTTTTTTTTTATAACTTCGTTTTGTTTACGTTTCGTTAGGATTCTTGTTTTTATAAGTTGATTTTTTAAAAACCGAACTAAAACCAAACCAAAGTACAACCGAACCGAACTAAACCAAACCGAACCAAACTTATTTCGGTTGAGTTCGGCTAGAGTTTTATTCAACCCGAATCAACCAAACCGAACCGAACCCGAAATTAAACCGAAATGCCCACCCCTAGTTAAAAGAGGTGACAAGCAACATGTATTATAAGTTGCATCTAAACCGGTTCAGGTTATTATCAGCTGGTACAAGATTAAATTATGGGTTGCACGACGATTTTGCTTGTGCCATTTTGAAACACCAATTAGCTTCTTGCTCTCTTCTTGCATCATAATCACTAACCAAATTAGGTTTTGAGAAGAAATTACCTTTCTCTCCAAACAAAAGGAAATTGATAAACATAAAGGAGCACTAATGTGTTCAAGTTTCTAAACACATTTCGTTGTGTTCAAATTTCTAAACACATTTCTTTATTTTATTTAATAGTGTATTATCTCCACCGACAGCAATGCGTACTTAATTTAAATATTACAAATTTTCTTTTAATATTTGAATGGTATTTTGTGTTATGATCTAGTTAAAAAAAAATCGTATTTATTTGAATTTGAGACATATTTGGTATACTTTTATGTCTCAAATAAGGCTGTGTGGGGAAGAACAATACATAATTAACCATACAAATTATGTTTTATTTAATCAAATATAGTAGGAAACTATTCTTGGACAGGTACATGCAAATCCAAGTTCAAACATTTATTCAAATATAGTAGCAAACTATTCTTGGCAAAGGTGATAATGAGGAGCTTTGTTTGGCATGCAAGTAAAAAAGCTTCATATTTTTCAGAAGAAGGATTCTGTGTATTTGTGGAGCTTCCTCTCTAACTCATCAAACTTCACACCCACAACTCTGTCTACTTCTTTGCCTCTCTTCATGAATACAATCGCGGGCAAAGTATGAAAGTTGGACTCCATCCACAGTTCCACACACTCTGTATTACAACCAAACACTATTTTATAACTCAAAGAAAACACGAATTTTTTTCGAAATCTTTATTTTCTTTGGACTTTGAGAAAGAAAATGAGGAAAAGTGGATTGGATAATTACCATTAACACATCAACATCAATTTTCACGAACTCAACATCAGTGTACTTAGCTGCCAACTCTTCAAGTTTCGGTTCAAGGGATTTACATGGTCCACACCATTTGGCTGTGAACTCGATCTCTAGCTATATATATATAAACACGAGAATTTAATGTACATTATGATATTCTCAAAGTAAACCTAGAAAACCACAAGAAGCGCATTAAGTAATATGTTACCAGTTTGTTGGTGTTTTTGAGATCGTTTAGCCGAGATTCCCACTGATTCTAGTTCTTGATTTCCACAATAAAGGGACTGTTGACTTTGTAAGGAGAAATATCGGACTCGAAGCGAGGTGTCCATGGTTTCCTGGAACGGAGGCTGGTCACCGGAAATCTCTGGCCTGGCGAAGAAACGTAAGGACCCAATGTCTCACTAGCGCTATTTCTATGCAGAAATAAGCAAAATAGTTTTGAGAATTGCTCTCTTACTTTGAGCATAGAGGTGAGAGGAAGAGTTGGCTTTTATAACATCAGATATTCCTGTTGTGGACACTAGTGGCCGTAAAAGGTGATATGCTCAATTTAATACCCTAACAGTACTAAAGCAGTTGTTGTAATCTAGCTAGGGGTCGAACACAAGGATCCACAGAAATCACTCANAAACGTGTCTTCCGCTTTAAAAAAAAAAAAAAAAATTAATTTTTTATTATCGCGACGAATCACTTCGCGATACGTCATCAACCTTTTGGGAAGACTTGTGTCTTCCGGAAGACACAAATCTCGGATGCTGATGGTCTAAGTGTTTATATGTCGTCGCCAAAAAGGCGAAAACTATTCTATAAAGGAAGCAAAAAGTTTTTGCAAACTCACTTTAATAAATTGTTAAGTCGCACTTTAAAATCAAGTTGTCTGAAATGAGTTCTTGAAGACTCCAAATTTGAGGGTTTTGATAATACAATATCATTGGAGTTCGCCCTAGCTTTTAAACCTCTCAGGCGCGAAGACCGAGGAGCCGCACCGCCGCTGCAGATGAGTTTCCCCGACCGCCGTTTCCCTTCCGACGACATCTCCATCTAGACGACTCCGCTCTCGTCTCACTTCGGGTCATTCCAAACTCACCCGAAGTACCGTTCTCTTCCGCTGGTCGAAGTTTCGACGCCGGCGAGACCTTTCCAGCTACTCTAAGCTGATATCTTCTGTTAATCCTCCATGATAATGGAACCTGTGTCGAAGTGCCTTGTACCTTCCTTCTTATCCGAGAATCTGTCTTGGAAATTACTCAGATCCTTCCCTCACCGCCAAAGGGGGTCTGCCCAACTGCCACGACAGATCCCTCTCCCGTCGGAGCCTCCAGATCCTCCAGATCTGATATGTCCATTGCCGCCGCTCACTTTATTCCACTGGTTTATTCCACCTGCTCTAAATCCAAATTCGAAGTTGAGAGCTTCTTCCTTGGTGAGTTCCCAGAAAACCAATATTCTCCTCCGTCCGTCTGCTCCAAGCATCACCGTCCATGTGATGAGTCCAAGCTCGTGTTCCGACGTGGCCTCTCTCGGGAGAAATCCCGATCTGTTCATCTATCGTGAAGCCAAAGAATGGCAAGAGGGTATTATGAGTAAATCCAAGACATTTTTGCTTGTGGTGTCCATACCCTTTCCTGAAACCTTCATAAATTTCAATTGCCAAACCGAGGGTTTTCTGAGTAAATCCAAGGCGTCTTCGCCTGTGGTGTCAATCCGTGCAGCTTTTCATCAAAAGTTGCATCCCCCAACCGTGTCTCTGAGAGGTGTGTTACTCCCGAGCTTTTTGCCGGGAAATCTCATGAAGAGCTTTACCGACTTGTTTTCTTGAGTAGCGGTCTGCACGAGACCAGAAGAGGCAAACCGGATCGCTTCGGCGATTCCCGGAGGTAGAGTTTCAGTTTCAACGTCACAGCTTAAGGTGACTAATTTCAAGCATTCCGGCTTTGTCGTGAATCTGTGATACAAGGATTTTTGCAAGTCTATAGATCAATTACTCTAAATGCCTATTGAGCATAAGAGGTTATCGAACCTATTAGGAAATGAATTCAAGCACTAAGCATGCAAGGAACAATTGTAAGTTAAGCTAAACGATTGGGGTGTGTGATTAAGTAACCAAATTTAGCAACTAAAATAACTAAGCAAGATGTAATTCAATTAACAAAAGCGGAACAAGAGATAAGGTTATTGATATAGGGTGATCCAAGCTCAATTAGTGGTGTTCAATTACTCAAGAAGCTAATCCCTAGGCAATAGATCTCTAATCTAGATTAGTTCTCTTTCAAGCAACTAATCTCTATGCTAATTATCAAACCCATTAGCAAATCATCATTTGTGGATTATCAATTAGCAAGCATTAAGAATTATAACAAGATCAACCAAAGATATGCCCTAAACAACTAATGTCTTAGGTTAGGAACATAAATCTCTTGTCTAGTTTGGTCTTGGCATTTCATCTCTTACAAATCTCTTACAAATCACTCTTAGAGAGGTTTTTGCTTAGAAAAAGACTTAGCCCTCACAAATTAGGTTTTTGGGCTTAAATACTGAATAGAAACGAACCGGGTCGACCCGGAACAAACCGGGTACCGACCCGGTTTAAATGGGTGAAAAGTGCTTGGTATCGATCGATACCCTCGGTATCGGGCTTGTTCTTCCGTGGATACCGAGGTCACTCCTCGGTATCACTGCTCCGTATTAAGGAACTTTTCCCCCGGGTTCTCCCTGTGGCAGTACCGACCCGTGACACCGAGCAAAGGCATCGGTGTAATCTCCTGAAGCTTTTGGTATCGATCGATACCGAGGGATATCGATCGATACTTGGTGTTTGGCTTTGGTCTTCAGTGGATACCGAGGACACACCTCGGTATCTCTGCTCCGTGCTAAGGACTTTTCCCCCGGGTTCTCCCTGTGGCGATACCGAGCTGTGACACCGAGCAGGAGCATCGGTGGTGGTATCGATCGATACTCGGTGTCACACCTGGTATCGATCGATGCTCTGTATGGTCTCTGTCTCCTCTCTTCGGGTCTCGAACCTCCTCCAAAAGCACCTATTAATGACTCCAAAAATGCCTAAAGACCCACTAGGACCTAAAGTAACTCCTAATATCCAATTTGGAACCTAATTGCATGATAAGACTATGATTATGCATGAGAACTATACAAAACCATGCATGAAATGCATGCTAAAATATGTAATATGAGAGTATATCAATCTGCTATCGACGCATTTGAGCTTAGTCTCAAATTCGCTGTCATTCTTCCAAGATCTATCTGTTTTTATCTTTAATGTCTGTCAGTTGGCCTATTTTAGCGAAAGAGAAGGCTTAATTCCCTCTGTTTGTATTGTGGAAGTTTAAATTAATGAGAAGAAAGTAGTTGACAAAAAAAAAAAAAAAAAAAAGAAGACTCCAAATTTGTAATTGGATTTCTAAAGACGCTTACCAGTTTTGCTAATCCATTTATATTGTTGTTTACTCTATATATATTCATGAATTAAATAAATTGAATAAATCTGGAATTTTCTAATATGTTGAATTAGATTGTTTGTTTTGAGTCTAGGATATAATTAATACTGAGAAACTTAACTATTATGCAACCACAAAACCAACCTCAACGTGATATAATCACTTAATCAGGGCAAGTTTGAGATTAAATAAAACGACATACACGAGAGATTCCACAGCTCAAGAGTGTTAGCTATTTTTTATTTTTCTCACGTGGAAAAAGTTTCATCTTTTTTCCCAATTACGACTTACTTTTTTATACTCGTAAAGGAGAAGAAAAAAGGGAAGCAGCAGAAGTATTTGATTTTCTTTTTACAGCCGTGAAATTGTGAAAAGTAGGAATCCAAATCCGCACAATATATGATTCCCTTCCTAGCTTATAATGATTTTAGTTTAATTCATTTTCGTTTTTGGATGACAGGTCCTTTTGGATTTTAGATTTAATGGTAAAAGGCTTAAAGCATACAAGTATATTTATCAAGTGCTGTGTTAATATTTAAAACGGAAATCTGTGTAGGTGAAATGAATGATGGAATATTTTGGCAAACACAATATAAACGTGATAGATTCTTTACTTAATTCAAATATGTTTCGGATTTGATATGCTAGAACTCAACAAAAATAAATAATACCAAGCCTAATTGCATTTGTAAACTCATACTTTAAATCATCGTGCACTACTTGTGGAAAGAAAGGAACGTGGGATTTCACATAACCGTGGCTAAACTAACTCATGTATTAGTTAAAGAAATGCAACTTTTACTAAAAGCTAAACTTATAGGTTTGGATCGTTGTTGCAACCGTAATCAAACATCCTCATCTCACTGACCTGCTCAAGAATCTTAAAGCTTCACTTGGAAAACTTTATATTATATATGCCTTTCAGAATGGTCACTGATTCCAACATGCATTTGTCCATCGCAATTTTTTTTTGGTAATTTACTTGGTTTGTTGCAATTTTATTAATTTTGGCTGAATTCTTTAAAAAAAAATTTAATGTTAAATTATATTCAAAAGAAAAATAACGTTTTTATAACTTTAATCAAACATTTTTTATATTAAAACAAACGACTATCTTTGGGTTGGTCTTCTAAAGAATCATGTTCTCAATCCATCCTCATATTTCCATTGCTTTGAATCGAACATAGTTGGTTTCAAATATTTTTGTCGATCATCTTAGTAAGTCGGTACGTTGTTGAAGGTTTCTCCTCGTGTTTTCGATTATTCATATCTCTCCAAATCGAATGAACCAAGATTTGGAAAGTGTACCTTATCAACTAGGTCGTGGTGCAATCACATGTCGGATGAACGAGCATATCACTAACAGTTCCCCACTCGCAAACAAATTTGTCATTCAGTAGTCATTTTACCAGACTCTCCCAAACTTTTCTCGTATAAGAACAAGAAAAGAATAGTTGATCTCTTGTCTCCATCGGGTCATCGCAAAAAAACACAACTAGTATTTGTATTCACACTCCAATTCTTGACCATATCTACCATAGCTAATCGGTTGTGAAAAGCTAGCCAAACCATGAACGAATACTTAGGGGTAGCTTGTGAGAACCAAACCCCTTTGTACCAATTCACTCTTGGTCTAGATGTTCGAATTTGACTCCAGGTTTCTTTAGACACAAACTTCGGTTTGAATTGGTCTTCTTTACATTTCCACTTCACCACATCCTCATATGTCGGGTTTCTCCTTTGTCGAACCTTCACTATCTCCAATTATGTATTGTTAAGCAATGCTTGTCGATGTCTCCTTCTTCTCAGCATATCCATTACATCTCCGACCGTAACCTGTTTAGATATGTCCATGTCTAGAAAGCCGTGCTCACCAAGTCTATCATAAAGACATCCCAAACTATACCAATAATCAAACCAAAAAAATGTATTATTCTCGTTCTTCACTTCAACCACATGGAAGCTCTTTGCCAACTCTCTGTACTTTAAGATCTTCTTCCACATCCGAGATTCCAATGATCATTTGAAAAACCTGTGGAAGTTTTCTTTGATTGATTGCTAGAAGAGCGATGATGAAGTCCAATTGAAAAATGAAACTCACCAATTAGATTAGTTCCATGATTTTAAAGTGCGATTATTGATTACATTCTATGGGAGTATCATGACAAAGTGATAAAATTAATCTAAATAACAAACTATCCAATAATTCCCCATATATTACATTTTTATTATATAATATAGTTCTTATATATTATACTAATAGATACACATTGTCATAGTATTCAAACAACATCGATCATCTTCATGTTGTTCCCAACCAGACTACTAAATCATTTAAGCTGTTTTTTGGAACTCATCTCAACATCAGGGAAACTCTTGTCCTCCTCAAAATCTCCAATCTGTAAACCGACCTTGTACCGGTATCCCCGCGCACAATACCAAAAATAAACCAGATTAACCACACCCAAAACCGCAATCAGATAATAGAAGTAATCCAATTTTCCCGCGTTGAGATTCTTGTTCAGCCAATCCGGACGGTCATGGCCACCGGAGAATTTATGAACAATCGTCACTATCAAACTGCTAAGGTAATTCGAACCGGCGAAGGATAAAGAGAAGAGAGAATTAGCGATGCTTCTCATGTGTTCCGGAAACTGACTGTTGAAGAACTCGATCTGTCCGATAATATTGAATGCTTCGCATAGTCCCATGAGAATCAGCTGCGGCGAGAGCCAAAACACCGACATTGGAGTCATCCCGGTCGGGTCTCCGGCGTTGATGGAGCGCGTGCGTCTCATGCGCTCCACTATCCCGGCCACGATCATGGAAAAGATGGCAAAAACGATCCCTGTCCCGATCCGTTGGAGGAGTGTGATTCCGGATTTTTGGCCGGTGATCCGGCGGAGGAACGGGACTAAAACGCGGTCGTATAAGGGAAGAAAAACGCCGATGGTGAGGAGAGAGATGACGGAGAGAGAACCAGCCGGAATCTCGAATTTCGGACCCATATGTCGATCCATTTTCAAAGCTTGAGAGACCGTGAAAGTTCCTTGTTGTGACATCGCCGCGAGTGAGATAATTCCGGCCGACCAAACAGGAACTATTCGGATCAAACATTTCACTTCTTCCACTTCTTGGACGCTGCATAGTCGCCACTTGTTCGCCGGAACTCCCTCCGATGTTAGATCGCCTTCTACTATTACCGCCGCTTTGTCTAGAAACCTAATTTTATTCAGTTCCAGTTAGATTATAGGTTAAATTGAACTTTTTTGCGTCAAAACCTAAATGAATATATATATAGAGTACCTGAATTGGTTACTATGGTGTAACTTGGATAACACGCTATCTTTAACGGGCGGGTCATAGTACGTCACAGTGCCGTCATCTTCCGCCGGGAGCTTCATCTTTCGCTTCTTCCGAGCTGCCACGACAACTTGAGCGATCCCAGAGAATATACTTCCTTCAGGTTTAACGTAGACATAAAGCTTCATCCCGGCGAAAAACATAACAACCGCACAACCCATGAGTCCGGTAGGGACGCTAAAGCCAATGATCCAGCTGACTTGGTCTTGGATATACACAACCACGGTCTGTGTAATGAGCAGAACCACAGTGAAAGTCATGTAATACCAGTTGAAGAAACTGGCTACTCCTTTAAGACCTTCATCGGTTCGCTGGTCAAACTGGTCAACCCCAAAAGGGATGCTACATGGTCTTATTCCTCCACTCCCTATGGAGAGGAAACCGAGACCTAATAGCAAAATTCCAAACTGGAGCTTGTTCGGACCGCCACAACTGGTTGGGTCTTTGCTATTGCATGTTGCTGGGTGGAGTTGAGGAAGCGATGCTGTGAGTGTCAATGTCACTAGTCCCTGCAGATTTTAAATGATTGATTAAACTCATCATTCGGTTTTCAAACCGATTCTCCATTAACTATAATTATTGATCTATAACTTGAAATTCAACTGAATATACTTATCTTGAAAAGAAAATCAATGGGATAGATTGAAGTTATGCGACTAAATACAAGCAAATAATCAATTAAGTTAACAATAGTCTTAATTAGGTTTGACTTCATATGACTGAAAGGTGATATTAATTTAAGGGAATTTAATTAGGCACTTGTAAAGGCAAGCAATATATTGTGAGTTAGATTGGAGTTATGCTATCAAATACAAACAAAACAAATAATTAAGTTAACGATAGTCTTAATTAGGTTTGACTTCATATGATTAAAAGGTGATATTATAACTTCGATTCGGTAACAGTTGGTGGCAAACTGATCATGATGTAGAACCTAATATCATTTTTTTGTAACCCTAATATAGTAATATTAGTAGTTAATTGTAACAATCTAGATTTCTTGTTAATGTTTAAATTGTTGGAACAATTTTTTTTAAAGTTTGTGGGCTTTATAAAAAATTGTGTAAATGTGAATTGAAATGGACCATTGGACTCATGGCTAAGATTGTTAACCAATACTAAATTTGGTGACTAAAGCTAAGCTTGCTAAACAATCGCCTCTTTTGTTTCGTTTTAATTTCGTTTTTTTTACATCTTTTAAAAATTCTTAACGTTTATTTGTATATTCGTGATTAAATCGTTATCTTGTTACTATCTAATAAATTTTTGGTCCTATAAAAAAGGCAAATAGAAGATGTAAGAGAAGTTAACAAGTGAATTTGCAATGCGACAAATAAGATACGTCACTTTGATCATAATTTTATAATGATGAATGAAAGAGACATTAGAAAAGCAACTATCACTACATACGTTACGTTACGTCACTGTGATAGACCAAATCAACACCACTTTCAGTTAGCTATATCATATGGAGTTTCAATTATTGGACACTCTCATTATCAGTAATCTACATAGACCACTTGCATGCACATTTTCTTCCTTTTCTACGCACTTCTCTTTATCCCCAAAGACAGAACTCCGTTCTATTACGGAACTTCTTTAAATGGAAAATGTATTACCAATTAATAAAAGTTGTTTTCTGTGAGGTAAAAATATGTAGTTCTCGTATAAAAAGAATTTGGGTGATATATAAAGTGAGGCCAAGTTAAGTACCGACAACAATTTGTGTACTACCGATTGCTTTCGTTCTTATGATTCACATAATAGAGCGACCTTATCGTCCTTGAAAGCGTGGTCCCTCTATAATTTCATGCGTTTTCGTACGATACAAAAGCAATAAAGAAGGTAAAAAAAAACAATGTATTATAAAGTTTTAGTATAATAATTTTTGTTGAATATATATAGAAAGTTTGTCCTAACGTATTTAATTACCTTATCATGTCCACGTGCGCGATGAAATTATGTGGCAAGTATCATGTATCTTCGCCACACAGCAACATAAATAGAGTAATAATATACTCCCTCCGTTTCATAATAAGTATCGTTTTAGACTTATTTTTTTGTTTTAAAAAGAGTGTCATTCTACAATTCCAATGTTATTTTATATACACAATTCTTGTTTTATCCCTCAATAAAATATTATAACCTTTGAATTTAAAGCATTCACACTTAACTATTAGTATATTAATTAATGGTATATTTGTATATTTTATGATTTTCTTAATTTGTGTGAAAATTATCAGAATGACATTCTTTTTGAAACAGAGGGAGTATATAACTTTCTACCTAGAGTTAATTAGTATGTTGTGAGTCGATAATGTTACTATTACTAGTAACATTAATACGTACGTACGTGTGTATATATATGTAGACACAATAGATTATAATTTTCGTTCAAATTAAAGAGATGAATACTACTAAAACATACGATGAGGGTGGCGAATGAGGCGAAAGCGATGGTCTTGAAACGGCCGACGTAAGCGTCTGAGATGAACGCGCCGACGAGAGGAGTGAGATTGGTGAAACCAGACCAGATGTTGATGACATTTGAAGCGTCGACTTGTTCTAAGTGGAACACTCTGGTTAGATACACCATGAAGTTTGACAACAACCCAATCGTTCCTAGTCTCTCCAACGTCTCATTTCCTGTTTCAACGAATTTTATTATATTTTTATATACAAAATGTCAGCAAATAAATAAATTAACAAATCTGATACGTCTTAAAAGGATAATTATAAATATGTGACAGTTTTCTTTCCGTTTCAATTATAAAGTAGTCAGACGGACGAGTGTCGTCAAACATGATGGAACGACGGTTACTAGAATATACTATGATTTAGTTCTTCAGAAAAAAACATAAAAAACGAAATTTATATAAAAATCCTTGATTAGTTGAAAAGAATATGCGCCCATTTCGTTCCTTTTTTTGCTTTTTAGAACAACAGTGATCAATTATATAACTCCCCCTTTCTTTTTCTATCTATTATGCATGTGCAAGGATTTAGGCAAAACGTGATCTTGAAACGTCCAATTACACCTGTCATGGGATATAATAATATATATTCACTGGTTTCTAGAATTATATATCCAATTATGGAAATTAAGTACAGGTCAAGGATTAGCTTAACTAAAAATAAATGACGTTCACGAACCAATTAAGAAGAAGAAGAAGATATACCTAAAATGAACGTGATGGCTCTCCATCCTCCGGGCTTTTTCTGAACCTTCTCATCATCCAAAACAGAATCTGACGAAATTTTCCGGTTATACGGATCAACAACATCCACCTCCGGTGCCGGCGGTGAAGATTTGGAGAAACCACCGGACGATCGTGGCAAAGAAGAACCGTCTTTTATATCCTTCAAAACCATCTTCAAGATTTAACTACACTCAGAATATTCTTCTCACTTCGAATTTAAGGTGGAGTTAATGTTGTGAGATCCTGTCCTCACTTTTTTTTTGCAATATATATAAATAACTCAAGGAAAACACATGAAATGATTGATAAATGCAGAGAGGCACATCACTCGTACACTTTCTTTCTGTTAGAAGCGTTTTTGGGTGTAATGTGGAAGTGTGTACAAATGTATATATATAAGGGAGTGAGTAGATATTATATGGTGGGTGTGGGTGAATTTGAATGACGTTCGCCACTAGTAGCCTCCACATGAGAGAAGTTGGAAGCCGAAAAGAAAGCTATTTTAGTGCTATGTTTTTCTTTTTTTTTTTTTCTTAATATTATTGATTTATTGTTCCAACTTCCACGTATATTGAAATTTCCATGTTTCATACATTTGTTACGGTACAATATAAAGTTTAAAGTTATATTAATGAAACATTGTTACGGTAAATTATATTGTGAAGGTTTGATGGGTATGGTCCGTATGGATGATAATACTTTTCACGCATTTTTATATATGTTATCAATCATATATGGTTTAATATATGGACATTCCCGGTTCGAAGAATTTATAGGTCATGTGATATAATTATTTTTTTTCAAAAAATTATGGACTCGATATCTATGATTTAAAAATTGGGTTCTATTTGATAAAATTATAAAATTTCAAACCTTAAAATACGAAAGAAAAATTAATTGTGGGGCCATGTGTATCAGCACCTTGGACACATGGCCAGAACCGGGAATGTATATGGGTGTGAATATGACATCTTATTTTTATCTAAAAACAATATGATATATCATAAAAATAGTATTAAAGCATCCATTTTTATTCAGTTTTTTTTTAATTATTATTTTGGGCCACAACAGGCCGGCAGATGGAGTTGAACTCGACACCGGTAAAATAATAGTAGATGTGTGACAACCACTGATCCACTTATTCCTTCTTATTTAGTTTCTTAATTAAAGGTTTGATTGGATCACCTTTTATGTTATTCAGTCAAATTTAGCTAATTTTTGTTAACACTTTTAGTGACAGAAATAATTTTTTGAAAATAAAACCATATTTGTTGATAAAATTAATACGTACATTTTCAAAGCTTTTTTAATTAACAAAACCAAAATCGCACTAATAACAACACCACATATCTGATAAATAAGGTCAATTCTAATAAATCGATGATACCGAAAAGTATTTTGGTATCAAAAAAATCTTCAAAAGAACTTATTTTTAAAAGCATTAGAGGACATTCAAACAGAGCATGAATGATCGTCTCTTCCTTACATCCACTCCTAAAGCATTGAGCTTCAAAATATACACCCCGAATTGTAACCTTGAGTTTTATTTTTAAATAATTTAGCACATAATTCTTCGGCATGCAGATGCAATCATCTATAAGAATATAAAAAATTAGGTTGTGAACAAAATTATAAATACGAATATTTTTTGAATGACAAGTCTAAAAGCGGTTCATCTACTCTGCCTTGCCATCTGCCTTGCCATGACACTCGTGGTTTAGTGGTATCCTTTCTTTTGGAAGTGGGAGTCCATGGGTTCGAATTTTTTGGTGGGGAATATTTTCCTAGCCTACAAAGTGGTGGGCGAGTGGTAGGGCAAGCTGCGAGACGGAATTAAACATCCGGACCCGTGTTCGATCTTCCCCCCTCACTAATAAACATTGCTTTGTGGAAAGTCTGTCAGTTGGGTTTCGGCCCAATTGGTTTACATGGTGGTCCATAATGCATGCGGCTGGATTATCCGCTGGCATTTAGTCGGAATGTATTAAACTTGAGGTCAGACAGTGTGGTACATACCTCTTACGGGGTCACTGAAGTCCACTCTGTAACACTTATGTGTGTTCCTACTCGGAGCCGACCGGATAGCCGATGGAATATATCAAAAAAAAAAAAAAAAATCTACTCTGCCTTTCAAAATCTTATTTTAGCACGTGTAAATGGGTTTGTTGCAGTAAAAACATTGATAGACCACGAACTATTCTTACTAAAAGTATTAAATTCATAAAATTTCTATATGCATTATTTTATAGGAAAGGAAATTATTGATATTTCTTTTTATAAACCATAAATGTTTCCACATATATTTATTATTTGAAAAAATTACACTCAGAGGTACGTTTTCAAATTACAATTACAATAAACACACTTTTGAGTTTAAACACCTTTGGGTCTCATTTTTGGTATGTTTTTGACATTTATACCCCTATACAAAAAAAGTAATTATTCTTCCCCATTTCTATTTATTTTTTATTTCATACACCCCACACATTTTGTTTTTCTTATATTATTTTCATAAAAAATAATCTAACAATTATTTTTTCATTATCAATTTTTTTTCTCTATATTTTGATACTCATTTCACAACATTTTACTTATATGTGAAAACTGGCGGCCATTTTCGTCGGATTTCCAACGAAACTAAATCCGTCAGTTACAACTCGTCGAAAATCAATTTTGGTCGAATTTCCGTCGGAACATTCCGACGGACACTAGTCGTCGGAAAATGATCGTAACTTTTTCGATAGACTACCAAAGAGGATTTTCGATGGACTTTTGACAAACAAATCCTGTTAGAGGGATTTTCGATGATTTTCCAGCGAAGTTATAATTAGAATGCAATGTCGAAAAGTTGTTGGATATCCGTCGGAGATTTTCCGATGTCTTTCCGATGGGCATTGTAGTCAGAATCCCCCATCGGAAAGTTGTTGGATATCCGTCGGAAAAATATTCGATATAGTATTTATGCCCGTTGTGAATATATATCCTTTTGGCTAAGGCTGTTGATCTCGGATTTGAACTCCAAATAAGGGTAACGATAACCCGAACAAGAAAATTCATGGCTCGGAAGTTGAACTTTGTGGATATGACGCATGTGTATCCATGTAGTTGCGTATACGTGTACAATATCCGCGTGGATACGCATGAATATTCATGTAGTTGCGTACACGTGGACGATATTTGAGTGGATACACATGCATATTCATATAGTTGCGTACACGTGGACGATATACGCGTGAATACGCATGCACATCCATGTAGTTGCGTACACGTAGACGATATGCGCGTGGATACACATATGTCAATCCATTTAAATGCGTACACGTGTACGCAACTGTATGGATACTCATGCGTTCAGCCAATGTGTTTGGACCACATGTAAATAAAATATTATGAAATAACTATCAAAATATAGAGAAAAAAATAGTTTATAGTGCAAAAAAAATTGTGAAATTATTTTTTTATACGAAGAAATAAGCAAAACACAATAATTGGAATGTGAAAAATAATAATAATAAAAAATTGCTTTGTATTTTGGGAATAATGATAGAAGATTAGTTTATATATTTCACATGTCAAAAAACATATAAATTGTGTACAAAGTCATAAAGTGTATTTTTTGTTACCTCAAAATGAGAAAGTGTCCTAAAGTGTAACGCAGTCTTATTATTTTGAGTTGTATAATTAGAGCTACCCAAGGATTATACTAAACTTGTAAAACTCAACTTGGACACAAACATAAAATCGGTGAGTCGAGACAGAAACAGATAGAGAAGCTCGAAAAGATGAGGTAGGCTTCTTTCGCATTTTAGGCAAATGCTAGTGCCTAACAATGTCGCATGCGCGAGCCCTTACATTTCTACGCAAACCCGTTTTGTCGTTTCTTTCTTTATTAAATTTTTGTTTTCGGCCTTTGAAGTGGGTCCATACCATTATCACCGTTCGATTTTGTGGTCAGATCTTCTACACCGTTCGATAATCTCATCAAAACGCGTCTTCCACCATTCTCCATGGTCAAATGAATTGATGAACCGTGGCCGCATAAGGTTTAGACCGCTTTTAAATATCTGTCTCAATAGGCCAGATGATCCAAAGATTGAGCTGTGTGGTGCGGGTCACAATCGAATAACGAAAAATGTATATGGAGGTCGATAGATAACTCCAACTCTTAGAAAGCACACTTTTTTTTTCTATTTTGTATTTGATATGACCATATTTACCGACGTATTTGGTTGGATTGAGAGATATTGATATGATATCTTCTTGTAAAGTATACCATAATTAATATATAAAGCATGTTAAATGTGGGAATACATTTTTAACCTTGTGGAAGGAAACATAATAATCTTTTATATTATATATGAATATTTGCGGTATGTTGTAGGAAAATATTTGCAACTACAAATATATATTTTATCATATTTTGTAGAGAGACCGTTAAGTTGACGGATTTATGTTCTGGTTATTAGATTGATAATGATACTACGTATATAGGGTTTTGTTCATCTTAGAGTATCGGTTTGTGCTAGGTTAAGTGACGGTTTAATTTTCGGTATAAAAGAAGTTAAACCGAAGCTGTTCATTTTGATGTAATAGTCGAAATTGATTTTAATTTCTCTATAATATTATTTAAGAAGATATTTTTTAAAATAAACTTTGTTTTGTAAGTTATTACATGAAATGCCATTACAAATAGCAAAGAATAATTGAAATAGGAAATGATATAATTGTCTTTTACAATTAGTGATAAGAATATGGAAAATATTTATTTTGCATTAAAGATGTAATCTACTATATATTTTTAAATAATAATCAATCCATATATATTCAAAAAAATTCTATTTGAAATCTTGATATATTTTCACTATAGTTTATTATATTTTATTTGAATTTATATCAAAAGAAAAGTTGAAAAATATTTGACTAATTTTATAAAAACTTAAACACAAAAATTGATTTTTTAAGAGTTCGTGAACTAACCACAAAACTAGAGTAATTAAACGGTGCATAATAGAGTTATGTTTTCAAGATTATATGTTTTACGGGTTAGGTTGAATAATAATTTAGTCCACTTCAAAACGGATTAAATATAAATTATTTCGTTTGACAACTCTATCTATAATCATGAGTCATACATATTATAAAATTCAAATAAAAGTAAATTTTCTTAAATTTTAAAACAATTTTTTTATAAAAAAATTACCATGCGCTATAGTTAACGCATGTTAAATCCTAGTTTTCTCTTTAATTTGTTAAGCTTTTGTTAGGCTAAATATCCTTTTAGATAAATCAGTGGTAAAATGTAGATAACAAAAGCATCATCAAATAGATATTTGTTCGAGTTTGAAGTGGGACCTCACAAATCTACATATATGGTTTCATGTTTATATCACAAAACTATATTTACAAGAATTTGTTTTCGGCGTGGGATGTATCTCTTCAAGTTTGTGATGAATTCATCTAGGCCTAAAGACACGTTACCAAATTAAAGATTCTGTTAACCTAAAAACAAAAATATGAAACAAATTGAGAGTTGAAGATTCGATGAAATGGAGGATATTCTGTAACTTTCGGTAGGCAGATCAATCTAAAATAAGACATCTTCATTGACTTGTATTCCTGATTCAAGTGTGTACAAGACCATGATAAGGATCGGTGGACCACCGTATTTTCATTCCCATTTGAGCTCTAATTATTACTATTTTTTTTTCTTTCAAATTACATTAAATACACTGATCCCATCATATTAATTACAAGATGACATTTTCCTTCTGTTTTAAACTGTTAGTCTTAAAATAAATTAAACGCCTTGTAAAATTTAAGGGTTACTGTTGAATTTTGTTCTTTTTCGTGGGTCTCTTCATGCTGATATTTATCAAAAGAGCTGGCAAGAGACATGTGACTTTTCTAAGAAATTATTTTCTAACTAATAATCGATGTTTGTAAACTATTTCTTATTTTTTCTGAGAAACATTATGCGTTTTACTCGCTCGTGTGTTTATCGGCGGTTTCAAATGGTGTTTGTAAACTATTTCATAAAGTTAGTTGTTATACTTTCCAGTTTTAACTTACAAGTTCTTTGTTAATTTTAGGCTGATTTATGTAGTATTTATTAGTAAATGATGAACGAAACTAGAGTTAGAAACACGTGAACTGTAGTGAAGATAAACAACACATAGGGTTGATCTCAGGGGCGGATCTAGGTAGTATAGGGTGGGGGCAGCTGCCACCAGTAAAATAGATAAATAAGTTTAGTTACATGAGTTTTTGTAAAATTTTCGCAGCTCAGTTGGTCTAGAAACTTGTTTTGCCACTAGTGGATCAGGGTTCAAATGCCCAACTTAACAGTTGCCCCTCGTTATTTCTCCTCCTTTTTAGGTATATTTCCGTTATTCGTCTTTAATTTTATTTTATTTCATTAGTTGGATTTCATTTTTTATAAAAAAAAAAAGTTGTATTTCATTCTTTTTNAAAAAAATAATTTAAGATAAAAAAATTCTAATGAAATATTTTGAAGTGCTAAAAGATGCTATTAGTTTTAGTGTTTATAAAAAAAAATTCAAAAACTAGTATGGAAAATATTAAACAAATTTATGTAATATGTATATTATATTAATTTATTTTTATATGTCCCCACTCAAAATATTTTCTAGATCCGCCACTGGTTGATCTAACTTCCCACCAAGTTTTGAATATATTCCACGATCTTTTGTTTCCGTCGAAACTCCAATTATTGATGAAGTAATGATTTTCGTTTTTAGTTAATATGAATCATTATTCATGAATGGACAGCTAATTAACATCAACCAAAGTCACATTTTACATGAAAAGAAAGATGAGAAATAAACTAGCTAGTCTACTAGACATATGTTTGAATTGAGTTTCTAACATTAAAAAAAAAGGTGAATTTAATAGATAGCCTCAGAAAAGTAGAAAATTAGGTAAGTAGCGCTCAATAAGTTGATATTAGTTTTGGGAAAAGTAATGTGCAGATTCTGACCAAAATACCCCTACAAATATTGCAAACAAAAAAGTGGATTGCAAAGGACAAAGCATTTAATGCTCGAGAAATATCCACGCGTTCGCCGACGCGCTGTGGATCTGCAAAGACTTTATTATCACGATAACATATATTAAACTCATATTTGATTATCAAGATAACTCATATTTATTGATATCTATTTGATTATCAAGATAACTCATATTGATAATTCTTATTATCTAGATAACTCATATTGATACTTCTTATTATCTAGATAACTCATATTTGATCATCGATATTTATTCGATTATCAAAATAACTCACATCGATAACTCTTATTATCAAGATAACTCATATTTGATATTAGATATCTATTTGATTATCAAGATAACTCATATTGATAATTCATATTATCAAAATAAATATGATTATGAATTATCTATTCGATTATCAAGACAACTCATATTATCAGAATTGTGTAACACGAGTCGGAGACGTTTTCGTTGTTCGCCGGACCTCCATATATTTCGATGATGACATGTATAATATCTCAACAGTTTAAGGGGATTAGCACCGTCACCACCACGGCCATCACCTTCTTCACCACCAAATGAAGAAATAAGACATCGCCGAATCGTAACTTTAAAAATTCACAATCGGAGTTCAGTTTCATTCGTCGGAGTTTTGGAAAAGAAATCGAGATATCGATTCAACAAGTACCATTATAATCGTTACCCCAAACGAATCTGTATGGAGTTGGAAGAATCCATGGATATTGTTGTCGGTGAAAAGAGCATCGGAATCAACCCACCATATATGGGGAAATTGAGGAGAAGAAGAAGAAAGAGGAGACGAGAATAAGAGACATGAAAGCTCCACCGAGGAAGAGAACGACGTCGGGGAAACATATTACAAATATTAAAATCAACCTAGATATTTATAATATAATATTCTTATCACAAGTTTATAAAGTTATTGTAGTACAAGTTAGGTGAGAAAAAACAAAATAAAAAGTAGATCTAAGAATTTAGAGAGAGACGCGAGAAGAAACAAGGGTGAATGACAAGTAGCTACATCATAGGGATTAAATCGACATTTCTGAGGCAAACAATGATGAGTAACAATTACCTTTTTATAAAACTAATTTTGCAAGTATTGAAAGCCCTGCATTACTAATTAATACCCTAAAAAAATAATAATAATAATAAGTTTCTTAAAGAAAATGATGAGAATGGTTCTCATATGAGAGATTTTGAGAACTTCATATAAACTCCTTACATGGAAGACATATCTCTTTATGAGTGGTTCTGATTTTTTGTGAAACTCAAATACATAGAATATTAGTTAAAAAGTTTGTATGTTGTTATTTTTTATTGTAAATTATCAAATAAAATTATATATCTATCAAACTTCAATGGAAGTGCATAATAATGAAGAAAAACAAAATTGTAAAATTACAAAGAAAATTAAAGAAAAGGCAGAAAAGAGGAAACTCATTTTAACTTTGGAAAAATGGGAAAGAAAAACTTTCATGTTTCATTACACATTACCAACAGAAATGGGAGTATAAAATAATGTTTTAAAAAAAAAAATGGATGAAAAAGAAAGGTAGAAAAACAAGGAAAATGACCAAAATCAAATAGAAATAAGAACGAACTTTAAGAAAAATGGATTTACGTACATTTGAGAAATATAAAATTTGAAATTTGAAGTTGATAAAAACTGAAAATAGGTAATGAGATCTTATTTAAAAAAGGAAACAAGACTATGAAAATTATTGATTTCTTTTTACAACATGTTAAATATAATATCTAAAAATCTAAAGTTTTGAAAAGTGTATTTTTAAAATCACCACTCTTTTCTATTTTATTCCAAAAATACCATAGACTATTTAGGAACTCTTCCAAAAACAAGCTGTGGTATTTTTGGAAAACAAAGTTTTTTATTCGTATTTTAGGATATTCCTCAATGTGAAATATGTTAAATTCTTAAATTATCTTAACAAGTATCATAATCAAATTGATTATGAGTTAGTTAAATGTCATAAGTCACAATTATACAAATGAGTGTTCTTATAATCAAAGATGTCACATGTTTCTATAACGATACCTTCGAGCACACCACAAGAAGAAGATGATATTAAGAGTGCTTAAAGCGGCAATAAAGTAATAGAAATAATCTAAATTGCCTGTGTCAATATCATCCGTGAGCCAACTCTGTCTTCCTCCACGAGCAGTCACACTATGAACAATGCTCACCATCGCACTGCTTAGATAACTAGCTAAAGACATGCCTAAGTAAAGCAACGAGTTTCCTATGCTTCTCATGTTGATTGGAACTTGTTTGTTGAAGAACTCAGTGAGACCAACAATGGTGAAAACTTGATAAAATCCCATCAGTACTTGTTGCGGGGTTAGCCAGAAAACCGATTTGTTTACCCCGGTAAGGGATAAATCTCTTCTATTCCCCTCCACGATGCCCGATATGAACATCGTCAAGATGCAGAAAAAATTCCCAAACCCAACTTTTTGGAGTAAGGAGATGCCTCCTTCTTGTTTTGTAATGTTTTCAATCGGTCGGACCAAAACGGTTTCATAGAAGGGAAGCCATATCCCTATGGTTATTAGGGATATTACGGTTATAGAAGCAGGAGGGATTAGGTAAGAAGTACCGGGAAATCGAAGG
The DNA here is from genome assembly GCA_002933935.1 of Eutrema yunnanense. NCBI lineage: Eukaryota > Viridiplantae > Streptophyta > Magnoliopsida > Brassicales > Brassicaceae > Eutrema > Eutrema yunnanense. The sequence goes on along the minus strand of PKML01043599.1, from coordinate 9,588 downwards.
TCCATTTTTAGTGCTTGTGAGACCGTAAAGGTTTGTTGTTGGTTCATAGCCAAGAATCCTATAATGCTTGAAGCAAATATTGGAATTATGCTTATGATAGACTTTATGTCCTCTATCTGTCTCACGGTGCAGATTCTCCACTCATCATTTCCAGCTTCATCGTTGTTCATCTCTATCACAGCTTTGTTCAAGAATCTGAAACCAAAACAAAAAAAAGTTTGGTAACCACATTTATTTGCATATATATACACATAAAAGTATTAGCCTCCCTATTTCAAATATTTTTTCTGAAGGTAAAATATCTTGTATACTGTTCAATGTGGGTTTATGAGCTTTTAACTCAAAACCAATTGGCAATTAGTGGATTAGCCCATATCCCTTATATACTAGTGTTGGTCTCTTTATATTTCCGATGTGGGATCCTAACACGTTCCCTCGAGATGATAGCTCTTATCGGTCCATCTCAAAACCGAATCCCACTTTATGACCGGTAATAAATCCTTTTTGGGCCACCCTACTTGGGTCAATGATATACTCTCATATTACATATTTTAGCNTAGCTCTTATCGGCCCATCTCAAAACTGAATCCCACTTTATGACCGGTAATAAATCCTTTTTGGGCCACCCTACTTGGGTCAACAAACAAGGCTCTGATACCATGTTAAATGTGGACTTGTGGGCTTCCAACTCAAAACCAATTGGAAATGAGTGGATTATCTCATATCCTTTATATACTAGTGTTGGTCCCTTTATATTTTCGATGTGGGATCGTAACATATACCGTCTTAAATAATGCTTAACAAATTTACCTTTTCAACTAAATTTGCACTGAAAACATAAAACAGTTTTTTTTTTGCAAAACAAAATACCGTAGATATTTGTTTTCCATCCATTTCATTATAAGTATCTTTTTCACATCAATTGACAAATATGCTAAAAACAAATTATTATACCCTGCAAATATAAGTTGACTCTTGATATTGTTTTCTAATATTTTGTAAGAAATTAATTACTTGAAGTTTAAATAAAGTGTTTTATGCCAAAATTTATATTGAAAATCCAAAACAGCATTTACATTGAAAGGATAGAGTAATAAATTTTACCTGAATTGATCAGTGAGAACGAGTTTATTTGATTGCGATCTTGTCTCTAGTAACGGTCGATAATATTCGACCTCAGAAGGAGACTGTACACTACGTTTCTTATAAGCAGCCACGAGAACCTTGAAGATCCCAGAGAACACACTTCCTTCAGGTTTGACAAAGACATAAAACCGAGTTCCCACAAAAAGTAGAACAAGCGCAAACAAATTGAGAACGGTCGGGATTAGGAATCCAATGGCCCAACTGATGTTGTTCTGTACGTACAACACTAGAGTCATTGATACTAATTGGACGCTTGTATGAGTGGTATAGTACCAGCTGAAGAAGCTTCTACTTCCTTTTCTTCCTTCTTCAGTCGAGTCATCGAATTGATCGAGACTAAAAGGAACACTGCATGAACGGATTCCTCCTGTTCCCACCGATAACAAGAAAAGCCCTGAGAGTAAAACGTATAACTGTGAATCGCTATAGCGGATACATTTTCCGGTGATCTGGTCGGAAGTGCAAGGTGGTGGTCGTAGATTAGGCATCAGAGAAGTGAAAGTCAAAACCAACATGCCCTGTTGAAGTTTAAAACTCTTGTCACTTTCCAAAATTCCAACATCAAGACTCACACAAACAATTACAAGCAGTGCCGGCTTAAGAGGGGAGGATGGGTGCGACCGCCCCAGGGCCGAACCATGTGTCCTAATAATTAAGGGTCCGATTTTTTTATATATATTTTTTTTATTAAAAAACAAATAAAATAATAAAATTTAGAATAAAAAGGGCCCTTAAAATTATTTTATATGTATTGTCACAAAACGATTCTACAAAACATTTTTTTAATAATTTTTTAGTATAACACCTTTAAAATAAAAAATTAAGAGTCCAAAATATTTTTTTGGTCCTAGGATCCATAATAATATTGAGACGGCCCTGATTACAAGTGTCAGATTGTTTCAAACACCACTTACACGTTTGTGTTTGCCGTTACATTTTCAAAAGTTTAAATAAAATATCAGATTAATTAAAACAATCTTTTTAGATATAATAATGTTATCAAGTGTAGCGCAAATGTTACATGCTAACGGAAAGCTTCTTTTGTGTACGTTTGGCATTTGCTTTTAGAATTAGCAAACGAAATTTGTTTAAAATGCTGAAAAAGTGGTTGTTTAAACAAAAAATTCAGGCTAAAAAATGTAGTCGCAAACGCAAACGCATTTAGACCAAAAAAATGTAATCGCAAACTCAAACCGTAAACAAATAACCGATGACATATCTCATATCAACTCAAGTCAACATCAATTCAATATCAGAAATCAAAATTTATAATGAAAATGAGGAAAAAGATTTACCAATAACTCGGAGATGGAACCAAATACAATGGTTCTAAATTTTCCGGTGTAAGAGTCAGAGATGAAAGCTCCGATGATGGGAGCAAAGTTGGTGAGAGCAGACCAAGTGTTGATTAGAGTCGCAGCTTGGACTTGGTCCATATGATATTCTCTTACCATGTACACCATGAAATTCGACATCAATCCAAATGAAGCAAGCCTCTCCAATGTCTCATTCGCTGCATCATCAATATAGCTTTATTTTTAATTTAGCAGAAACCACAAAATCAGGCAAACAAATATTAAAAATTGGACAGTGGTTATATAAGCTAAGTACCTAATATGTAAGGCATAGCTTTCCAACCGAGAGGCTTTCTTTGTTTCGTCGTTGAATCCGAGGAAATTGTCCCTTCCTCTTCATCCATTTTGTTATTTTCTTTCTCTTAGTTTGTTTTCTTCTTGTAGCTCTGGTTTTTGTTTTGAAGCAGATGAGTTTATGTTCTAATAAGTAAGATGAAGTCTTAATTTAAATATATATATATATATATATATATATAGAGAAAACCTCATACAATAAATGGACATAATCTCAACAGTTAATAGTAGAAGATATATACCTTGTATATAATGACAAGTGATAAAGATAAAATGAAGTGTATTCAATGTAATATTTGGGAGGATTCAGATTTAATGATTTAAGTGAATTAGGTAATTTTTTATGATTTGTTTTTAAAATCTAATCTATTAAAATATAATGCTATTTTGTGTCCAAACAGAAAAATATCAATATAAATCTATTTATATTCTGGATAAGTTTTAAACTTTAGATAAATTTGTGGAGAATTATCTCTATTTCCAAACAGAATAATTTTGTTCAATTAAAAAATTATTTAATTAATCTGATTCAATTAAATAGTAGTTTAATTAATTAATTAATCTTATTTTATAT